>CM042561.1:1059641-1082141 GCA_023630585.1 Cranoglanis bouderius
ATGTGTTTATGTTTTCGTCTTTTAACACTCGGTTTGTTCCAGCACCTGCTCTCCATATCAGGTTAAACACACTGCTGTGTGTGTGTGTGTGTGTGTGTGTGTGTGTGTGTGTGTGTGTGTGTGTGTGTGTGTGTGTGTTCCACTGCAGTTATTAAAACACTAGTCATGGTTTACCTGTGTGAAATCCTGATATGAAATTAAAATCTGTCTGAATTTCCTCTTTCCTTCAGATAAAAGTTTAACCCTGTGTCCCTGTTCAGTCTAAAGTAGGCGGAGCTAATCTTGATGATGTTTGCATAAGCTCCACCCACACCAATGACTATGCAGATATCGCTAATCCCTCCCACACCGCTTTGATCTAAACTGTGTTCAGCTTTAATGGACTGTATACAGATGGGGAGCGAATGAATCTAACCTAGTGAGTGAAAGCTAGCCTATAGAGAGCTAACTAGCAAGCAGAAGCTAACCTAGGACGTTAAAGCTAACTAGCGAGATAAAGCTAACCTTGTGAGTGAAAGCTAACACACTGTGTGAAAGCTAGCGAGCGTAGCTACAATGTCTAAGTGGCAGTAACGTTGCAGGCGGAGTCTCAGACAGCGGGCTGTCAATCAAGTATACTCCTTAGGATTTTAGGCCACACCCATCGGGCAGGTTTCTCCTACTGTTAAGGAGTTTCGTTCCGCTCTTGTTTTTCCGCAGCTGTGCAACAAGAATAAGAAATAAGAATAAGCGATAAGAAAATAACACACACACACACACACACACACACACACACACACACACACACACACACAGACAGGGCATACAAATAAACAAAACTGTAATTAGAAGGGAGAAGGAGGGGCAGCCTAATGATCGGTTGGGGTGTGTGTGTGTGTGAGAGAGAACACTGATTATTCTTATTATTTATTTATTTTACACATATCAGATCCACACACACACACACGCACACACACACAAAGCAGAAAAGCAATGCGTCGACTCTTTTAAGTAAACATTGAGCTCAGACTCGCGTACGAACCTCTCTTTGTAACTGTAAAGCTCTGTGTGTGATTCAGCATTACCGGAAGGATCCGTCTGCGTATTATATAGAACACAAAACTGAATAAAGTTCATTTTATTTACTGAAAGATTTCATTTAACTTTTAATTTTTTTTTAGCTATATTTAAGGAAAGAAGAACGATCACGGCTCAGAATGTCACACACTGTCCGTTTTCAAGGAAAAAAATAGCAGCGAGTCGTTTGAAAGAGTCGACTCTCGTCGTTGAGCCGAGTCGAATGATCTGACTCACTGAACGGAGTCGTGATCCTGTCACTAGCGTGAACACGTATTTATTTATGACTCATTTCTGTAACTGAACCATACACAAAGAGACATTTTGAATATTTAAATTAAATACACATCGTGTTCTATTAAAAATAAATCTTATTTGATTTATTATAACATATTTGCTTTGTTTTGAATTCGCCAGAGGTGAGATTTGCCTTTAGAAACGCATCATTCAGTTACAGTTTTAACAGATTTAACAAAAATTACAATCCTAAATACAAATCTCAGAAATTTAAATCTCAGGAATTCAGATTTTATGGAAATTAGGAGAAAACCGATGATGCATCCAGGATTCCCAGGGAAAAGTAGACGCTTTTTAAGAGCAGCTGAACAAATATACTTAAATTTTTTAATGTTCTGCTCAGCTAGCAGGTTTCCCACAGTGATGTAAACACTGGATTTACGCCTAGCATAAATATTTAGCTAACGCTAGCAAGTTAAGGCTAAGCTAATGTTAGCTTGCTGGTAAAAGTGACCTGTTTAACAGGAATTGAGGAATTCTTTGAAGCTCTTTCAGTAGAACCTGAAAACTTTACGGTTTTGACTCGACTCCATGTAATTTAAATAAATTATTATTATTTTTTTTAACTTAATTTAAATAAAACCTGTATTTTTGATGCTTGTATTTGGTAAATATCTGAAATTCATACTCCAGAGATGGACATGTTTGGACATTCTCAGTGTGTTTTCTCACTTTTTATATCCACACGAAGATATTTAAATGTTGTAAATATTAGGATCTTACACTTGGTGTTACTGAACTGTAAAGAAAATGAGTGAAAATCAACCGCAGTCCTTTCATTTAAAATAAATAAATAAATAAATAAAAAATGTGATGGCTCTGTCTGGGGGAAATGGTTCTGTGATTATTTTATAAATAGATATTTGTTTCCATTGAGCAAATACGGATTACTGATTAGAGAGGAATAGATGGATAGCGTGTGAGTGAAAGATGGAAGAGAGAGAAAAAAGAAAGAAAAGGTGATACAGAAAGAATGATGGATGAACAGTGTGAATGAAAGTCTGACTGAAAGATAGAAAAGAAAGAATGAAAGAAAAGAGTTGGAGAGATGGAGAGATAGAAGAAGCATGCAGAGATGGAACCAGACATGAAGGGATAGATGGAGATGGAGTGATGGAGATGGAGTGATGGAGATGGAGTGATGGAGATGGAGTGATGGAGATGGAGTGATGGAGATGGAGTGATGGAGATGGAGTGATGGAGATGGAGTGATGGAGATGGAGTGATGGAGATGGAGTGATGGATTGAGTGAGATGGAGATGGAGATGGAGTGATGGATTGAGGGAGATGGAGTGATGGATTGAGGGAGATGGAGATGGAGATGGAGTGATGGAGATGGAGCGATAGAGTGAAATGGGTAGATAGAGAGAGAGTGAGTGTTAATGGTAGAAACATAGATGGAGTGAAAGAGTGTTAATTGGGGAGTGACAGATGAAAAGACTGATTGAGTCTGATTTGATGACACTTTTGTGCAGATCGTTTTAAGAATTGTGATTCAGTGAAGTGTGTGTGTGTGTGTGTGTGTGTGTGTGTGTGTGTGTGTGTGTGTTGCGCAGGGCGAGTGTGTGTTGACGGTGCAGCTCAGTGAGGAGGAGTGTGTGGAGGCTGAGGAGGACGTGGAGTTTTACCTGCTGTTCTCCGGCAGCACACAGAGACACCTGACCACCACACTGAGGCTCGGTCATGTGACCCTACAGGCTGTGTGTCCAGGTGAGTGTTTCACTCACACACACACACACACACACACACACACACACACACACACACTTTGATATCACTTTATATGAAGACTACTGCTCTAATCAGTTTTAGTTTTAATGAAGAAAAAGTTGGAAAAATAATATACACTCACTTTGGCCAATTTATTAGGAACACCCGTACTCCTGTACGTCAGACAATCATGTGTCAGATGAAATCAAACATCAGAACGTGGATATAAACCTCCTGGTTGCTGGTGTCGGTTGGAGTGTTTCACAAGCTGCTGATCTCCTGGAATTTTCACACACCACCGTCTCTAGAGTTTACACAGAATGGTGCGAAAAACACAAAACCTCCAGTGAGCGTCAGTTCTGCAGATCAGAGAGGAGAGAGGAGAAAGACCAGACTGGTCTGAGCTGACGGGAAGGATGTAGTAACTCATATAATCACTCTGTACATCTGCGGTGGGCAGAAAAGCATCTCAGACCACATCAGGTTCCAGTGAGCATTGCAGTGCTGCGACACGATTGGCCGACCGGTTAAGTGCATGAATGTGCAGCTGTTCCTAATAAAGTGGACAGTAATGAAATGGAAAGTCGCTGAAATAGACACAGAGTGATCGCCCGTTCAGACCCCCCCCCCCCCCCCAAATGTCACCCCGTTCACTCTACAGATACAGTGAGAGAAAGATTAGTGTGTGTGTGTGTGTGTTCTGATTGAAGTTTTTACCGTGTGTGTGTGTGTGTGTGTGTGTGTGTGTGGGGCAGATTTGGACATGCTTGAACAGGGATATGAGGTTTTTTGCTGAAGCAGCAGAAACTGTGTCTGTATAAGAACACACACACTGTGATGGGGATTAGTCGACTAGTGACGTTTTGGCATCCCTCCCAGCATTATTTGTGTGTGTGTGTGTACTATGTGTGACCATGTGAGAGCATCAGGAAGACCTATAAATACACACACACACACACACACACACACACACACACAGAGAGAGCAGGTCAGAGGTCACTCTGTCTGCAGTTGGCTTGTGATTAATGTTGGGAATGTCAATGGGGGCTGTGTGTGTGTGTGTGTGTGTGTGTGTGTGTGTGTGTGTGTGTGTGTGTGTGTGTGTATTTATAGGTCTTCCTGATGCTCTCACATGGTCACACATACTACACACACACACACACTACATGGAAAAATCTCTGAACATGATTCATTCATGAATCTTGGATACACTGAGGCACAAGGGGGCGCTAATCACTCAGTGTTTTTTAATCTCTGTGTGTGTGTGTGTGTGTGTGTGTGTGTGTGTGAATCCAGACGTTATAGCGAGTGTATGTCATGTTTTTTTCACGTCTGTTTTTCATTCCTGTGTGTACATTTTTCTCCTCCGCAGCTCACGATCGCGATGAGACGGTTCGGGTCACACTGTGTCAGGCGCGACCCGGCGGTTCTGTTGACCCGGTGGCGGAGGAACGGTTCCAGTTTGTCCACGATCTGGCTCTGGACATGGCTCACTTCCTGATTAGCGCCGCGGCTCACAGGGGCGGCCTGGAGGGGGCGCTGCTGCTCGCCGACTCACACATCCCTGTACAGGAGTGCGAGAGGCTGGACGAGACGCTAACGCTAGCGCTGAAGCACCTCCCGCTACCGCCCGGGTGGAGTGTACTGGGCCACGATGTCAACACACACACACCCACAGGTACACACAACTACACACAACCCCCACAGGTACACACAGTTACACACACACCCACACACAATTAAAAACAGTTACACACACACACTCCGGCACAGGTACACACAACTACACACAGTTACACACACTCCGGCATAGGTACACAAAACTACACACAACTACACAGTTACCCCCCTTTTATTGTCAAAGTTTACAGACTTTCAGCTGTTTGTGATGAACAAATCAAACAAAAGCAACTGAAATAGTTCAACACAATGAAAGCTTCAAGTGGTTTCCCCAAATTCAACTGAACATGCAACTTATAATGACTTTTCCAGTCCCAAAATTATTCAACCCCTTCATGGCAGCATCTTTAGTACTTAGTAGAGACCCTTTTGCTATTATGACCTGCTGCAAATGAGATGCACAGCCAGACACCAGCTTCTGGCAGCGTTCCTGAGGAACCTTAGCCCGTTCCTCATGAGCAATGGTCTCCAGTTCAGTAATATTCTTGGGTTTGCGTGCTGCAACCGCCTTCTTCAAATCCCACCAGAGATTTTCTATGGGGTTCAAGTCAGGTGACTGTGATGGTCCTGTAGAATCTTCCAGGACTTCTTCTGCAACCAACCAAGCCTTGGTGGATATTGAGGTATGCTTGGGATCATTATCCTGTTGGAAGGTCCAATGACTCCCAAGCTTCAGCTTCCTCACAGACGGCGAATGACTAAAAGTTCCAGTTTTGTTTCATCGCTCCACAGAACAGAATCCCAAAACTTCTGTGGCTTATTTATATGATTCTGAGCGACTTTTCTTGTGCTTTTGGGTCAGTAGTGGTGAACGTCTTGGAGTTCTGGCATGGAAACCTTCTGTGTTTAGTACACACCATACTGTGCTCACTGAAACCTCAGTGCCTGTTGCCACCAAGTCTTGCTGCAGGTCTTTTGCAGTCACTCGAGGGTTTTTCACAGCCTGCCCTCTCAGAAATCTGGTTGCAGCCATTGATAGCTTCGTTTTTCTGCCCCATCCTGGTATTTCATGTATTTTCTGCCCCTAGCCAGTTCAGGTATTTCATGCTCACCTGGTGCAACTAATGAAGTCCTTGATTATTTGCATCAGGTGAGCTTGAGACAACTCCTGTTTTGCATATCTGTGCTGTTGTGAGGGATTCTATTCAGGGGGTTGAATAATTGTGATTGCAACTGTGTGTGTGTGTGTGTGTATATACAGGTGCATCTCAATAAATTAGAATGTCGTGGAAAAGTTCATTTATTTCAGTAATTCAACTCAAATTGTGAAACTCGTGTATTAAATAAATTCAATGCCACAGACTGAAGTAGTTTAAGTCTTTGGTTCTTTTAATTGTGATGATTTTGGCTCACATTTAACAAAAACCCACCAATTCACTATCTCAACACATTAGAATATTTCATAAGACCAATAAAAAAACATTTTTAGTGAATTGTTGGCCTTCTGGAAAGTATGTTCATTTACTGTACATGTACTCAATACTTGGTAGGGGCTCCTTTTGCTTTAATTACTGCCTCAATTCGGCGTGGCATGGAGGTGATCAGTTTGTGGCACTGCTGAGGTGGTATGGAAGCCCAGGTTTCTTTGACAGTGGCCTTCAGCTCATCTGCATTTTTTGGTCTCTTGTTTCTCATTTTCCTCTTGACAATAGTTCAGGTCTGGTGAGTTTGCTGGCCAGTCAAGCACACCAACACCATGGTCATTTAACCAACTTTTGGTGCTTTTGGCAGTGTGGGCAGGTGCCAAATCCTGCTGGAAAATGAAATCAGCATCTTCAAAATGCTGGTCAGCAGAAGGAAGCATGAAGTGCTCCAAAATTTCTTGGTAAACGGGTGCAGTGACTTTGGTTTTCAAAAAACACAATAGACCAACACCAGCAGATGACATTGCACCCCAGATCATCACAGACTGTGGAAACTGAACACTGGACTTCAAGCAACTTGGGCTATGAGCTTCTCCACCCTTCCTCCAGACTCTAGGACCTTGGTTTCCAAATGAAATACAAAACTTGCTCCCATCTGAAAAGAGAACTTTGGACCACTGGGCAACAGTCCAGTTCTTCTTCTCGTTAGCCCAGGTAAGACGCCTCTGACGTTGTCTGTGGTTCAGGAGTGGCTTAACAAGAGGAATACGACAACTGTAGCCAAATTCCTTGACACGTCTGTGTGTGGTGGCTCTTGATGCCTTGACCCCAGCCTCAGTCCATTCCTTGTGAAGTTCACTCAAATTCTTGAATCGATTTTGCTTGACAATCCTCATAAGGCTGCGGTTCTCTCGGTTGGTTGTGCATCTTTTTCTTCCACACTTTTTCCTTCCACTCAACTTTCTGTTAACATGCTTGGATACAGCACTCTGTGAACAGCCAGCTTCTTTGGCAATGAATGTTTGTGGCTTACCTAGTGAACCAAACTGAGAGACCATTTTGAAGGCTCAGGAAACCTTTGCAGGTGTTTTGAGTTGATTAGCTGATTGGCATGTCACCATATTCTAATTTGTTGAGATAGTGAATTGGTGGGTTTTTGTTAAATGTGAGCCAAAATCATCACAATTAAAAGAACCAAAGACTTAAACTACTTCAGTCTGTGTGCATTGAATTTATTTAATACACGAGTTTCACAATTTGAGTTGAATTACTGAAATAAATTAACTTTTCCACGACATTCTAATTTATTGAGATGCACCTGTGTGTGTGTGTGTGTGTGTGTGTGTGTGTGTGTGTGTGTGTGTATGTGTGTGTGTGTATATGTGTGTGTGTGTCTATATGTGTGTGTGTGTGTATGTGTCTATATGTGTGTGTGTGTGTATGTATGTGTGTGTGTATGTATGTGTGTGTGTATATATATATATATATATATATATATATATATATATATATATATATATATATTTTTTTTTTTTTCCCATGAGAATGAATTTGTTAATTAGATTATTGTTTTTATTTATTTATTAAACACGTGGTTGCGTAATGAGTTCTCGTGTTGATCTCTGGTTTTAACCACAAGATGGCAGAATGTTGTCATGTTTCAGGAGTGATTCTAGGATTTTCATTTTATTTTTTCATTTTTTAATGAGGGCATGATTAAAATAAATAAATATATATATTGTTTGACTGCTAGTGTAGGGTTATATACTAACCTTCTTGCAGTTGGGAACACGGTGGTATTGTGTATTTGCAGACCCACTCCCACGCCACAAGAAAGAATGCCGTATATCCGTCTACAGTGAAATGTAAATGTCGGATCTTTTGATCGTGATATTTAGTTCATTTTAGCTTTTTTAGCCACATGAACAATACAGTTGGCTCAACATCGTCAACCCCTGAAAATTTATTTCATTTCAAATCATTTGAACTAACCAGCTAATATTCATTAAGATATTGTTTTAATGTAATTGTCTAGATTGGCAAAATGTTTAATCTGTTCTGTATTAAATCATTTTTATTTCTATTTATTAAAAAAAACAACATGAATATCTATTTTCCACTTCCTGTAATTCAGTGTAAATCCCTTTACTCGAAGGCTAATAAATGTACGTGACCATCCACTCCTGGGTCACTGTTTAATACAAAACTACGGTTTTATTTATGAACATTCAGACTGTTGGTCCATAAGCAATAAAAGCTCATTATAATAGAGAATGAAACAGGAAGTTGCTGATGTTGACGTGTCTGTGGGTTTTGTTTTTTTTCTTCTTCTTTTTTTCTGTCTTTCTCAGTTTTGTGTGGGTTTTTTTCTCGTCTGTGTACCGGCTGTAACGTGTCTCTGGTCTTTTTGGCTCAAACTGTGAACTACACGCTGGAATAATCCACTCCAGTGTGTTAGATAACTTCCTGGCAGCGAGCGGCGCGTCATGTGATGAAATTTGTCATCGCTTTTCCTTCTCCAGTTTCACAAAACCATTTTGTCTCTGCTGCAGTTACTGATGCACTCTGTATAAAACACTGTAATTTACACTTTCATTTCAAAATTCATTAGTCTTTTTTTTTTTCCCTCAGCGTAATTAACACGTGTGTGTTTTTTTTTATTCAGATTTGTTTATTTTGTTTATTACTTTTCCATTCCACTCACTCCTTGTGTTTCTGTGCTTCATTTAAACACTGCAGCTTTTTTACAGCATTAATAAAAGATCAAATCTGTCTGTGTATCTGTCTAACTGCCCATCTGTCTGTCTGCTTTTCTGCCCTGCTTTAATACCAGATTTATTTACATGTCTCTTTTATTCTATCCATCTATCTGTCTGTCTTTCTGTCCATCTGTCTACCTAATATAACTATTTACATGTCTGTTTATCCAGCTGACTGTCTGTCTGTGCAACTGTTGCTAGTCTGAATATTTATGCCCAACTGTCTGTCCATCCATTTCTCCCTTTCTAGCTATTTGTCTGTTATCTAACTGCCTATTGGGTGTCTTATCCAGCTGTCTGTCTATGCAACTGTCTGTCTAGCCGTGTATCTTACTATCTGTCTGCCCATCTATCCAGCTATGTGTCTAACTGTCTGTCTGGTCATCTATCCAGCTGTCTGTATGGCTGTTTATCTAACTGTCTGCCTGGCTGTCTGTCTGTCTGTCCAGCTGTGTGTAAATGGTAAATAGTCCATTTTAACCTTCGTGGTTCTACAAAGTGCTTTTCACATTCACCCTTTCACACACACACACACACACACACACACACACACACACACACACATTGGGAGCAACTTGGGGTTCAGTGTCAGACACTTCGGCACATGGAGTCACATGGGCCAGGAATCAAACCGCCAACCCTATGATTAGTGGACAACCCGCTCTACCACCTGAGCCACAGTCTGTCTGTCCGTCTGTCCTGCTGACTATCTAACTGTATGTCTGGCCATCTATCCATCTGTCTGCCTGTCCGGCTGTGTGTCTGTGTGTCTGTCTGTCTGTCTGTCTGTTCGGCTGCCTGTCTGGCTGTTTATCCATCTGTTTATCTATCCAGCTGTGTGTCTGGCTGTGTGTCTGGCCGTCTATCTAACTGTCTGTCTGGCCGTCTATCTAACTGTCTGTCTGGCCGTCTATCTAACTGTCAGTCCGGCCGTCTGTCTGGCTGTGTGTCTGGCTCTCTATCTAACTTTCTGTCTGTCTGGCCATCTATCTAACTGTCAGTCTGGCTGTCTATCTATCTAACTGTCAGTCTGTCTGTCTGTCTGTCCATCTGTCCAGCTGTCTGTCTGATTGGCAATCCAGTTATCTGTCTGTCCAGCTCTGTGTTTTTTTCATCTATACTGCTGTCTGTCCGTCCGTCAAACCAGCTGTCTGGCTTGGTGTCTCCCTGCCCAACTGTCTGTGTATCCATATAATTGTCTGTCCAACTGTCTGTCTATCCAACCATCTGTTTGGCTGTCTGTCCAACCATGTGTCCATCTATGCAACTGTCTGTTTAAACACTCATCCCATTTATCCAACTCTGTCTATCTGTCCAGCTGTCTGTCTCTCCACCTGTGTGTCTATGTATCTTTTTTCTATTTGTCTATTTTTGTCAGTCTCTTTCTTTCTGTCTGTCTGTTTCCTTATTTACATCTGTCGCTCTGTTTGTCTATTTATTCCCATTTTTATTTTTCTGTCTGTCTGTTTGTTTGTTTGTCTATCTGTCTGTCTCTCAGTAATATGTCTCACTGCAGCAGTCTGAATTTGTCTCTGTTTGAGAACACACTGTGTCCTTTTACTCGTCCTAAAGTAAACATTTTTTTTTTCATCACGTGTAAATGATTTATTTCGGCGACTCTCGCCAGGGTTAAAGAGGCTCTGCTAGAAGCCATGACTGTTTTCTTCCCTCTGATTGGTGGAGATGTGATGTGATGTTCAGTGGGTCAGTGGGAGGGGCTTAATGAGCAGTGTCCCCGTGTTATCAGACGCATTGCTGTGTTTGTGGGTTTACACCAGCTGTTCTCACTGCGTGTGGATTACAGGCAAAGGGAATGAATCACACTGAGGCTGTTTACAATAAGAGGTGCAGAAATCGTAATTAATACTCGTCTTAACGAATGTTAACTAGCTGTAGTGCAGTAACATGTGGAAGTAGCAAGAATGTTGGTGTAATTTTAGCAACAGTGCTAATGTGTGCCTTTTCATTATGGTTTTGGAACTTTTTGAGAAACAAGATGATTGTGGATTTATCCTGAGCAAGAGCTCCACGGTTCCTGGATGAGTTCCTGCTCTAACTGCACGGCAATACACACTAAAGCTTGGTTCTTTTTATATTATTAATTTTACTCGTACTTATTTTTAATATGCATTTTCATGCGTTGAACTTTTTTTTTTTTTTAGCGTTCCATCCTCTGTTTTTACAAATGTAGTTTTTAAGAATGGTTAGCTAGAGGGCTGGAAATTCATTAACGTTTGCGTTTAAACCAGTCATTCATGTTTAGTCCAGCATGCTACTGCAGAAAAAAAATAGACTTTGGAACAAGAACTAAAAAAGGCTACTAGAACTGTGCCACAGGAACTAAAATTGGTTAACTGGTTCCTGGGTTTCTAAAAAGGTTCTGAAAAGAGTCCCGGGTTTCTAAAAAATGTTCCTTGGATCCTGAAACAAATCTCCCCCAACCTTTTTTAAAAATTATTTATTTATTTTATTTTTAACTATGAAGAGGTCCTGATGATTTAACATTAAATGCTTCTCTGACTTACTTACAATGATTTCTGAGTTCCTAAAAAGGTTCCTAGTTTTCTAGACTCCTGGTAAAAAGTTCCTGGGTTTCTAAAAATGTTTTTCTTTACCAAAGTTCCTTAAAACTTTTTTTTTTTTTTTGTAGTAACACAAAGGTTCTGAAAGGGCTTCTGGTAACCTGGATTTTTAAATGATGTTCCAAGGTTTCCAAAAAGGTTCCTGGTATCCTGATTAAGGTTCATAGGTTTCTGTCTTCCTTTAAAAAAAAAAAAAAAAAAGGTTCTAACAGTTTAAACAAGTTGTTTTGTTCCTAAAATGTTTTCCCTACTTCCTAAAAGAAGGTTCCTCAGTTTGTAGAAAGGATTGTGAGTTCCTGGGTTTCTAAAAAGGTTCCTGGAAAGGGTCCTGGTTTTCTCAAAAAATTTGACTGCCTGAAAAATCAGACTTTCTGAAAAGGTTCTGAGGTTTTAAAAATGTTCCTGGGATGCTTCAGTTCTTGATGTACTGAAAAAACAAACGAACCCAAAGGTTGTCACATTTCAAACAAGTTCTACAAAGGTTCCTGAAAAGGGTCCTGGGTTCCTAAAAATCTTTTGACCGCCTGGAAACGTTTTGGAAGAAGAACTGTGATCCTGAGTTCCAGAGAAATGTTTCAAAAGGTTCCTGACTTTCTGGAAAAAATGTTTTAAACAAGTTATTACTTTTTTTTATTTTCGTGTTCCTCCGACCTGAAGAATGTTACAACCTTGGACTCAGATTGTGTGTTTATGAGCAGGTGTTGTTTTTTTATACGTTCTTCTGCACCTCAGACGCTAATAAATACCTTTTATATGTTGTGTTATTTGATTGTGTTTTATTTCTTGCTATTAAATTCGACTTGAGTCAGCTTGTGTTATGTTTTTTGTTTTTTTTTTTTAACAGCAGATTTCAGTCCTCATGAGACGTTGCTGCACTTTGCGGCTCGTCGAGGTCTCCGGAGAGTCGCTCTGTTTCTCCTGCAGCAGCCTGGAGGACCAGACGCCCTGCAGCTGGCCAACAAACACGGAC
This sequence comes from Cranoglanis bouderius, assembly GCA_023630585.1. Lineage (NCBI taxonomy): Eukaryota > Metazoa > Chordata > Actinopteri > Siluriformes > Cranoglanididae > Cranoglanis > Cranoglanis bouderius. Next base: position 1,072,060 of record CM042561.1, read on the forward strand.
ACACACCTGCCCGAGTGGCGCAGAGCAGCGGACACACACAGCTACAACACCTGCTCTCAGAGTGAGTACACTACACACACTCGCACACAATACACTCTTATAGTACAGTCTCAGAGTATGCTCTCGCTGTACACACACTCGTATGGTTCTCTCTTGTGTAGTTCTCTCTCGTACGGTACTCTTTCGTACGGTTCTCTCTCGCGTAGAACTCTCTAGTGTAGTTCTCTCTCGCGTAGTTCTCTCTCGCGTAGCTCTCTCCAGCGTAGTTCTCTCTCATACAGTACTCTCTAGTGTAGTTCTCTCTAGTGTAGTTCTCTCTAGTGTAGTTCTCTCTAGTGTAGTTCTCTCTAGCGTAGTTCTCTCTCGTACAGTACTCTCTAGCGTAGTTCTCTCTAGCGTAGTTCTCTCTCGTACAGTACTCTCTAGCGTAGTTCTCTCTAGCGTAGTTCTCTCTAGTGTAGTTCTCTCTAGTGTAGTTCTCTCTAGTGTAGTTCTCTCTAGTGTAGTTCTCTCTAGTGTAGTTCTCTCTCGAACAGTACTCTCTAGTGTAGTTCTCTCTCGCGTAGTTCTCTCTCGCGTAGTACTCTCTACTGTAGAACTCTCTACTGTAGAACTCTCTACTGTAGAACTCTCTAGTGTAGTTCTCTCTCGTACAGTACTCTCTAGTGTAGTTCTCTCTCGTACAGTACTCTCTAGTGTAGTTCTCTCTAGCGTAGTTCTCTCTCGAACAGTACTCTCTAGTGTAGTTCTCTCTCGCGTAGTTCTCTCTCGCGTAGTACTCTCTACTGTAGAACTCTCTACTGTAGAACTCTCTAGTGTAGTTCTCTCTCGTACAGTACTTTCTACTGTAGTTCTCTCTAGTGTAGAACTCTCTGGTGTAGAACTCGCTGGTGTAGGTCTCTCTAGTGTAGAACTCTCTAGTGTAGAACTCTCTAGTGTAGAACTCTCTAGTGTAGAACTCTCTAGTGTAGAACTCTCTAGTGTAGTTCTCTCTAGTGTAGTTCTCTCTAGTGTAGTACTCTCTTGCGTAGTTCTCCCTAGTGTAGTACTCTCTAGTGTAGAACTCTCTAGTGTAGAACACTCTGGTGTAGAACACTCTGGTGTAGAACTCTCTGGTGTAGGTCTCTCTAGTGTAGGTCTCTCTAGTGTAGAACTCTCTAGTGTAGAACTCTCTAGTGTAGAACTCTCTCGTACAGTACTCTCTGGTGTAGGTCTCTCTTGTGTAGAACTCTCTGGTGTAGGTCTCTCTGGTGTAGGTCTCTCTGGTGTAGGTCTCTCTGGTGTAGAACTCTCTGGTGTAGGTCTCTCTGATGTAGGTCTCTCTAGTGTAGTACTCTCTGGTGTAGGTCTCTCTTGTGTAGCACTCTCTGGTGTAGGTCTCTCTGGTGTAGGTCTCTCTGGTGTAGAACTCTCTAGTGTAGTTCTCTCTAGTGTAGTACTCTCTGGTGTAGTTCTCTCTAGTGTAGGTCTCTCTAGTGTAGGTCTCTCTAGTGTAGTACTCTCTGGTGTAGGTCTCTCTGGTGTAGGTCTCTCTAGTGTAGTTCTCTCGTACAGTACTCTCTAGTGTAGAACTCTCTAGTGTAGTTCTCTCTAGTGTAGTACTCTCTAGTGTAGTTCTCTCGTACAGTACTCTCTAGTGTAGTTCTCTCTAGTGTAGTTCTCTCGTACAGTACTCTCTAGTGTAGTTCTCTCTAGTGTAGTTCTCTCGTACAGTACTCTCTAGTGTAGTTCTCTCTAGTGTAGTTCTCTCGTACAGTACTCTCTAGTGTAGTTCTCTCTAGTGTAGTACTCTCTAGTGTAGTACTCTCTAGTGTAGTTCTCTCTAGTGTAGTACTCTCTCGCGTAGTACTCCCTAGTGTAGTTCTCTCTAGTGTAGTTCTCCCTAGTGTAGTTCTCCCTAGTGTAGTTCTCTCTAGTGTAGTTCTCTCTAGTGTAGTTCAAAACTCTGCAGCACGCGTTATTACTCATAAAAAAACTCTTATTACTCATGAACATATTACTCCCACTTTAGCCGGTCTGCACTGGTTTCCTGTCTCCTGTTGCATTAAATTCAAACTTCTGCTCCTCCCCTTCAAAGCCTTAAATGGTCTAGCACCCCAATATCTTTGTGACTTACTGCACATGTACACACCAACACGCTCCCTTCACTCATCAAACCTAGGTCTTCTCTGTGTCTCTAAGTTCTGTCTTTCCACTGCTGGCGGCCGATTTTCAGCATATAGTGGGGGAAAAAAGTATTTGCTCCCCTGCTGATTTTGTACGTTTGCCCACTGACAAAGAAATGATCAGTGTATAATTTTAATGGTAGGTGTATTTTAACAGTGAGAGACAGAATAACAACAAAAACATCCAGAAAAACACATTTCAAAAAAGTTATAAATTGATTTGCATTTTAATGAGTGAAATAAGTATTTGATCCCCTATCAGTCAGCAAGATTTCTGTCTCCCAGGTGTCTTTTACATAGGTAATGAGCTGAGATTAGGAGCACTCTCTTAAAGGGAGTGCTCCTAATCTCAGTTTGTTACCTGTAAAAAGAAGCAATCAATCAATCAGATTCCAAACTCTCCACCATGGCCAAGACCAAAGAGCTGTCCAAGGATGTCAGGGACAAGATTGTAGACCTACACAAGGCTGGAATGGGCTACAAGACCATCGCCAAGCAGCTTGGTGAGAAGGTGACAACAGTTGGTGCGATTATTCACAAATGGAAGAAACTGTCAGTCTCCCTCGGTCTGGGGCTCCATGCAAGATCTCACCTCGTGGAGTTTCAATGATCATGAGAACGGTGAGGAATCAGCCCAGAACTACACGGGAGGATCTTGTTAATGATCTCAAGGCAGCTGGGACCATAGTCACCAAGAAAACAATTGGTAACACACTACGCCGTGAACGACTGAAATCCTGCAGCGCCCGCAAGGTCCCCCTGCTCAAGAAAGCACATGTACAGGCCCGTCTGAAGTTTGCCAATGAACATCTGAAAGTGTTGTGGTCAGATGAGCCCAAAATCAAGCTCTTTGGCATCAACTCAACTCGCCGTGTTTGGAGGAGGAGGAATGCTGCCTATGACCCCAAGTCATAACACCATCCCCACCGTCAAACATGGAGGTGGGAACATTATGCTTTGGGGGTGTTTTTCTGCTAAGGGGACAGGACAACTGCACCGCATCAAAGGGACGATGGACGGGGCCATGTACCGTCAAATCTTGGGTGAGAAACTCCTTCCCTCAGCCAGGGCATTGAAAATGACCTTAATGACTTGGAGAGGATCTGCAAAGAGGAGTGGGACAAAATCCCTCCTGAGATGTGTGCAAACCTGGTGGCCAACTACAAGAAACGTCTGACCTCTGTGATTGTCAACAAGGGTTTTGTCACCAAGTACTAAGTCGAAGGGGTCAAATACTTATTTCACTCATTAAAATGCAAATCAGTTTATAACTTTTTTGAAATGGAATTTCTCTGTCTCTATGTTCAATTGCTGTGTGTTTCTGATTGTAAAGTGTCCTTGAGCTATGGAAAGGCGCTATATAAATAAATAAACTTATCGTGTGTGTGTGTGTGTGTGTGTGTGTGTTAGCTTATACATGCAGCCTATTGTATTTTATTCAGCAGCACTAGTTGCTAAAAATACGTCCCTGCATTAGCTTGTCAGTTCTGTCTTCCTGCCCATGTTAGCAGGATGTGTGTGTGTGTGTGTGTGTGTGTGTGTGTGTGTGTGTGTGTGTGTGTGCGTGCGTGAGTGTGTGATGATCAGGGAGGTGCTTTGTGGCTGTGAGAGGTTTCAGAATAAACACATGGATGATCAGTTATTTGTGTGTGTTTGTGGTTTCAGGGGTGTGTTTTTTCTGTGTGTGTGTGTGTGTGTGTGTGTGTGTGTGTGTGTGTGTTTTGTTGTCTGTTTTAGTAGGTGTGTCTGAGTCAGTGTCCTTGTATAGGGCATGTTTTCTTTCCTGTGTGTGTGTGTGTGTGTGTGTGTGTGTGTGTGTGTGTGTGTGTGTGAGATTTAGTTACTATTTGTGACTCAGAGCGATGCTAACGCTAGCCATTTTCTTACACTGGTTTGATCAAGTCTAAAGATTAGTGCTTAGCACTTAGTGCTAATTTGGCAGTTAGCCAAGAGCTAACTCTTCTAGCTCTCCCTGAAAAAGGTGTAAAACAGGAAGTTGATCCACATTTGCAAGGGTTTAGGAATGTGACTTACTTCCCTCCGAGCATAATTTTACCTCAGATATTTCCGTGTTTGGTTTTATTTTAGCGACAGTTACTGATGGTGACTGACTTTTCAAAAATAAAAAATAAAATATAATGAAAATAAATGTCATCCAGGTGAAGCTTTAAATGGCAGGGTGTATATTGTCATAATAATAATAAATACTAAATTTAAATGAATTTATTTATTATTGTATTCTATATTTTATATTATACTATACTATATTATTATTTTGTTTAAAGTACCTCAGATACAGTATACCACAAAAGTGAGTACACCCCTCACATTTCTGTAAATATTTTATTATATCTTTTCATGGGACAGCACTGAAGAAATGACACTTTGCTACAATGTAAAGTAGTGAGTGTACAGCTTGTATAACAGTGTAAATGTGCTGTCCCCTCAAAATAACTCAACACACAGCCATTAATGTCTAAACCGCTGGCAACAAAAGTGAGTACACCCCTAAGTGAAAATGTCCAAATTGGGCCCAAAGTGTCAATATTTTGTGTGGCCACCATTATTTTCCAGCACTGCCTTAACCCTGTTGGGCATGGAGTTCACCAGAGCTTCACAGGTTGCCACTGGAGTCCTCTTCCACTCCTCCATGACGACATCACAGAGCTGGTGGATGTTAGAGACCTTGTGCTCCACCACCTTCCGTTTGAGGATGCCCCACAGATGCTCAATAGGGTTTAGGTCTGGAGACATGCTTGGCCAGTCCATCACCTTTACCCTCAGCTTCTTTAGCAAGGCAGTGGTCATCTTGGAGGTGTGTTTGGGGTCGTTATCATGTTGGAATACTGCCCTGCGGCCCAGTTTCCAAAGGGAGGGGATCATGCTCTGCTTCAGTATGTCACAGTACATGTTGGCATTCATGGTTCCCTCAATGAACTGTAGCTCCCCAGTGCTGGCAGCACTCATGCAGTCCCAGAGCATGACACTCTCACCACCATGCTTGACTGTAGGCAAGAAACACTTGTCTTTGTTCTCCTCACCTGGTTGCCGCCACACACGCTTGACACCATCTGAACCAAATAAGTTTATCTTGGTCTCATCAGACCACAGGACATGGTTCCAGTAATCCATGTCCTTAGTCTGCTTGTCTTCAGCAAACTGTTTGTGGGCTTTCTTGTGCATCATCTTTAGAAGAGGCTTTCTTCTGGGACGACAGCCATGCAGACCAATTTGATGCAGTGTGCGGCGTATGGTCTGAGAACTGACAGGCTGACCCCCCCACCCCTTCAACCTCTGCAGCAATGCTGGCAGCACTCATACGTCTATTCTGCAAAGCCAACCTCTGGATATGATGCTGAGCACATGTACTCAACTTCTTTGGTGGACCATGGCGAGGCCTGTTCTGAGTGGAACCTGTCCTGTTAAACCGCTGTATGGTCTTGGCCACCGTGCTGCAGCTCAGTTTCAGGGTGTTGGCAATCTTCTTATAGCCTAGGCCATCTTTATGTAGAGCAACAATTCTTTTTTTCAGATCCTCAGAGAGTTCTTTGCCATGAGGTGCCATGTTGAACTTCCAGTGACCAGTATGAGAGAGTGTGAGAGCGATAACACCAAACTTAACACACCTGCTCCCCATTCACACCTGAGACCTTGTAACACTAACGAGTCACATGACACCGGGGAGGGAAAATGGCTAATTGGGCCCTATTTGGACATTTTCACTTAGGGGTGTACTCACTTTTGTTGCCAGCGGTTTAGACATTAATGGCTGTGTGTTGAGTTATTTTGAGGAAACAGCAAATTTACACTGTTATACAAGCTGTACACTCACTACTTTACATTGTAGCAAAGTGTCATTTCTTCAGTGTTGTCCCATGAAAAGGTATAATAAAATATTTACAAAAATGTGAGGGGTGTACTCACTTTTGTGAGATACTGTATAAAAAAATAAATAAAAGTAATAACAGATAATAAAAAATAAAACAATAAATGTGATCAAGGTGAGGCTTTAAATGGCAGAATTTAAGAGACTGTTGTTTATTAGTTTGTTTTTGGTTATTTCTGTTACTTTTTTTTGCTTCTTTCTTTCTTTCTTTCTTTCTTTCTTTCTTTCTTTCAAGACTGTGCTCATTTAGCAGAAGTGTTTATTTCCATGTATTGTACAGTGAAACCGGTTTTCTCACTTAAACACACAGTATTTACACATGTAACGTGTTACACTACACACACACACACACACACACACACACACACACACACACCTGTCTTCAGGATCACAGGAGCATCGCTAAATGAAAGAGCAGTCACCTTGTGATTTACACTCTCTCGCTCTCTCCAGGTGTTCACAGCTGTGTGTGTGTGTGTGTGTGTGTGTTTGAAGCTGCTGTGACTGACAGCGAGTGTGTTATGAGCGAAAGAGAGAGAGGTGTGGCTGTGTGTAGGTATTGAAGGTGTGGTGCCTCTGAATCACCTGGGCGTCTTGTGTGTGTGTGTGTGTGTGTGTGTGTGTGTGTTAGGCTTGAGAAATCACCGCGCCTTGAAACAAAAGCGCCCAGGCGGTGTTACCCAGCAGGCCGAGCATTCCTGCACCACCCGAGGCTGAACACCTTCACGCTGACGGTGGAGAACGAGGCAGACGGAGAACCTCCGGACCTGAGGCGAGACGTGGAGGAGCTACGCAGCTACGCCCGCTCTCACTGCAACAACAAGGTAATAACCTGTTAATAACATCGAGTCTCATGAACTAAAACGGTAATAAATGTGCGAGTGTGAGGCGTGTGGGAGTCTGTGATGGAGAGTCGAGAGGCAGCTGTGAGTCATCGCCGTGTTTCTGCGGGTTTCAGCTCCGCAGGAGGCAGATATCCGCGTGTGTGTGTGTGTGTGTGTGTGTGTGTGTGTGTGTGTGTGTGTGTGTGTGTGTGTGTTTGTCCGGTTTAATATTTCTTTCTCTATGTTTCCTAATTTCTCTCTCCCCCTCTAGCTATTTCTTTTCTTTGCTTTCTGGTTGTAGCAAAAGTTCTGGCACCTAGAACTCCCACATCTCCAACTGTACAGACTCTAATATTACTCAGAGGGCGGGGCTATCAGGATTGCTTGTTGCCGATTGGTTGAGAACGTACCAGCGAATCATTGTTTTCCATTACAAATACAGTACAAACGTTAACACCTTCGTTTTTAAAAAAGATTTTATTATTTTCTTTGTCAGTGACTAGAAGTAGATACGGGCTGTTTACCTGTGTGTGTGTGTGTGTGTGTGTGTGTGTGTGTGTGTGTGTGTGTGTGTGTGTGTGTGTGTGTGTGTGTTAGCTTTAATATTTCTTCCTTTATATTTCAGTCTTTTTCTTTACTTTCCATATTGGCTGTGAACTCTACTTTTAACTTTATTTTATTTATTTATTTTTTTAGTTTATATGCAAGTTGTAGATTCATGTAGATTTTTTTTCGTCCATTAATAAGGTCCTTAGATGTTAACTAAACAGCCAATCAGATGAAGGAGTGTTTGTTTGTTTATTTATTTAAGGTGCCGTGTATATTTTTATATCTACATTATCACACTTTCTTTTTCAGATTTATTTTATGAGGTTCTCGAATAGGACCTTTTTACAGTCAATGACTCATTTAAAAACAAAAAATTTTTTAAAAATGACACTCTTTATTTAAAAGTGTACAGTAATAGTGCAGTAATATTTGGCTTTATTTTATGTACTGGATCCAGAGAGCATTTTTTTAATTCATGAATTTTCCACCCATTTTTATTACGATTAGATTCATTTTACTCTCTCCATCTCATTCTACACTTTCCTTCTGTTCCTTCTCTCCATTTCACATCAACAAAACACCTTTGAGATCTTTCTTTCTGGCTAAATTCCTCCTTTTCTTCATCTTCATCTCCTTTTCTCTCTTGTTCCTCTCGATTTCTCCCTACTGACCCCCCCCCCCCCCCCCCCCTTTCCTGTTTGTCTTTTTAATCCTCTGGCTTTAACTACATCTCACTAATTCTCCGTCTCTGTTTCTTCAGGGAGGATCTCGGAAGCAGCGCCAGTCCTTTCCGCTGATCCTGAGCCGGGATTTCGTCTGCGATTTGCGAACGGCTGTGGAGACTCCTTCTGAAGACCCCTCCCTCCAAAAACCGCCGGCGTGCGAGCTTCAGGAAGTCGACACCGAGAAAGAAAACAGCGAGCGCGCTAATTGCCCGAATGGCAGCGCCCGATCGGAGGGGGGTGAAGCGCCAGCGTCCAGCAGAGACTCGGATTCTGGGAAACGGACTTTGGGATTAGAGGGTGAGGGAGTGTGTGAGGGGAAGCAGGAGGACTGTGCGGCCGTCAGCGCCGTTTCCTGTGGAGAGCAGCAGCAGGAGGAAGTAGATAGTGAGCCGAGAGCAATCAGGGAGGCGCCTCGTATACAGAGGAGCCACGCCGTATCCGAGACAAAGACGCCCAATAAAATCCAATCTGGCAACACGCAGACTGGAATGATGGGTCAGACCCAGGGACTCCTCCCTGAGAAAGAAGAAAAGAACAAGGCGAGAGGGGACTTACCAGAGGAAAGGGAAGGAGAGTGTAACTCCGGGCAGGAAACTTTTTTGCCGAGCGAGAACACACAGCCGTCTGACGGACAAACGAACAGCAAAAATCGCTCCCATTTTTACCTAAATTTGGACGTTAATGCCTCGGAAAAAGGGAAGGAGATCCAGAGCCAGAGCCAGAGCCAGAAAACAGGAAACAGCATCGAACGGCTATACGAGTCCACTGGCTGCACAAAACAGGATCAAGACATCAGCGAAGATTTGGGTTCTCTAAGTTTCAGACCCAACATGGCTCCAGGGCCGGTCCACAACGTGCGTCTCGAACCGTCTCCGGTTGTCGAACAGTCGCTCGATGCGGCCGCAGGACACCAAATCGACGCTCCTCCAGAAACGGCGTCCGATTGCTCAGAACAGGTGAGTTCAGATTCCGTAAAAGAACCACCACCTTGTAATGATGTCACTGATCCACCAGGACAACCTGACGGATTAGTGCTTGACGTTTCTCTCACGCCTGAGGAAAGTGGTGGAGTTGATCAGACTTTACTTCCTGAGACAGATCAGAGTTCCTCAGTAGGATCGAAAATCGATGTCCAACCCATCATATCTCCAGAAATATCAGAAGAAACTTCTCAAATATTTACCAAATCCCATTGTGGAGGTGAGGAACCATCTCAGGAGTGCACCGAAACACAATCTGACGCCAAAGACGCTCAGATCACGGATACCATGGACCCGAACCGAGATCCAGTAAGATCACAGAGTCCACCCCTGGTTTTGGACCAAATTTCAACAGTTCCTCCAGGATTAACGGTGTCTGATTCCAACCCTGATGAAACAGGAAGTGGTTTAGAATCAAAGATTGAAAGGGAACCACTAGCATTTCAAACACCTCCGGAGTCACCCTGTGAGTTTTTTTCAGTAGATGGTTTTATCAGAACAAGCGATTCCATTGAAGTAACATGTTCAGCTTCTCTGGAGCTTGGCTGTCCTGCAGGCTTAAGTGAGACCATGGAGGTGGGTGAGAAGGTGGAAACAGAGCTGCTTGAGATGTGTGAAAGTTCTAAAAAGTCACCTCTAACAATACTGTGTGGTTCTTTCTCCAAACTGACTATCAGGGGAAGTCCCCTTGATCCTCACCTTGACGGCACAACTTCAGAGACCATCGAGGGAATAGCAACAAATGCACTTGCTGGTGATTCAGAAACTTCCAATACGCATCCTTCAGACGTTGAGGAGACCAAGGAGGAGGTTACGAAGTTAGAACCAAAGCTAGTTGAGAAGTGTGAGAGATCAGAAACATTGCAGATAGTGAGTAATATGTCTGTAGCACCACCATGTGATTTTGCATCTAAGGAGAACCTTAGAGGAACAGCAACAATTACATATGCTGT
>CM042561.1:1092141-1094641 GCA_023630585.1 Cranoglanis bouderius
TCAAAAATGTTTCTTGACAAGATTGAAGGTTCTTTGTAGAACCTATGGTGCTGTAAAGAACCGTTGAAGAACCTTCTATTTCGTTTCGCTAGTGTCTAAACACAAACGATCAGATAGAAGTATGGGCCGTCAAATGTAATATGATACAACATGAAAGCAATTGAAAATAATGATAAATAAAAGACTGATATGATGAGATCTGAGTGAGATGGCGAGTGTTGAACTAGGAGTCTCTTATGTCACCAGTACATTACTGCATCAATAGTGCTAGTTGTAATGATCAGATTAATCAGTGGTTTAATTGAACAAAATGGCTTCCACACTCATTATTCAGCAGCACATACAGTAGAATAGCACTTGATCCAGCGCAACACTGTTTTACATTTTATTTGCTCTTTCTCTCGTTCTCTGACAGCTACTCGAGCGCAGCTTAATGAAGCCACAGGACACTAAATCGAGGTCATTAGAAATCGGAGTGTGTGTGTGTGTGTGTGTGTGTGTGTGTGTGTGTGTGTGGGAGTGGATTTTATCACGCTTTTAATCCAGTATTTTTATTTGTCGAACTAATAAAGTAACGCCGATCGTTTTGTTACTTCGATGCGCTCTGCTGTGGAGATAACACGCTCAGTCAGTCGGGTTCTTATCGAACCGCGTAGCTGAAGTTTTTGTTTCTGTTCATAGCTTATCGTTCCTCTGGCGCTCAGACCGTCACGCCGTTAACGTCCCTCGCTTTTTACATCGCCGGCACTCGTGAGAAAAGACATTCTGGGCGTTTTATCTAAAGAGGCTCTCAAGATAACGAAGCCGAGGCCAAGTGTCCCGTCTGCTGGACTTTTCTCTGCAGTACTCAGTCTTAGAGGCTGGATTTATAATTATAATAAGAAATTAAAAAATATATATATTGTAATAGTTTGCTATATAGATTGTTTAATTTAAATAAACTCTAATAGACAAGTTGTTATAGGTGTTATAATTAGCTATAACTGAATTCTAAGAACTGATTCTGAAGAACACTACAGCGGTGAAAATGTAAATAAAAGCTGCTCCACCCCGTGTTTTTAAAAAAAATAAAAAAAAAAAAATTATTTATTTCATTTATTTATTTTATTATTATTTAATGTAACATTAATTTTAACGGTAAAAGAACAAAATGTATGCATTATTATTGTTTACACCGAACGAATCCCAGGCCTCGGTTTTAATCAGAATGTAAGCACTGATTTTTAAAGCCATGTTTAAATAGTGCAACTTTAATTAAAAGTATTTTAGGTTTAAAATTTCTTTAAAATAGGTTTTATTTCATGTAATCCTTCTTAGTGAGACTCACTTAATGAAATATGTTTATTTATGAGAGAAGGATACGGGAAGCCTCAGAACTGAGTGAGACTTGCTGTAGTAGTGGATGTTGAGAATGACTCTGGCGCCCCCTGGAGTCACTGAGATGTACGGCGGTGCAATGAAACGATTAATTAGTTCTTTGTTTGGTTACCACGCAACAACTAACATATCAACAACTAACAGTAAATTAGTGATTTAAGAGTTTATGTAATTCAAAAAAATCTTTTATTAAATGAATTATCAATTGATTAAAGTCCAAACAGCAAAATAAAAAAATAGTTAAACTGGCCAGGAATGGAAGCGGGATTTTAATTTAACCTTCTGTAATTGGTTACAGTGGCATTGTGGGTGGGACCTGCGCTCTGATTGGTTACAGTGACCGTGTGGGTGGGACCTGCGCTCTGATTTTTTGTGGCCGAGTGGTGATGCTGGTATTGCGGTGGGAAACGTGAATTGATTGATGTCACTGCCATCTAATTGGCTACAGTGGCATTTTGGACAGGGTATGGATTCTGATTGGCTACAGTGACATTGTGGGTGGGAACTGAAATCTGATTGGTTACAGTGGTATTGTGGGTGGGAACTGTAGAACTGGGCTGTTAAGTTCAAGAACAAACTGTGGAGCAAAACACTGACAAATCTAAATCAACATCAAAGCTAAAATAAAACTAAACTGAAAACACTAAACAGAAAAATAACATAACATAACATAACAAAAATAAATAACGTCTTTTTAGGACGGTGAGGAAAACCGATTATATTTTGCGATTAAAAACGTTTTAAAGTAAAATTTTGCTGTCCTGATTTGATGTCCTGGTGTAGCCATGGAAAGATGGGATGGGATGGGATATGATGGGATGGGATGGGATATGATGTGATGGGATGGGATGTGATATGATGGGATGTGATGGGATGGGGTGTGATGTGAAGTGATGTGAAGGGATGGGATGGGATGTGATGTGAAGTGATGTGGTGTGATTGGATGGGATGTGATGGAATGTGATGGGATGTGGTGTGATGGGATGGGATGTGGTGTGATGGGATGTGGTGTGATGTGATGGGAGGGATGTGGTGTGATGGGATGTGATGGGATGGGATGTGGTGTGATGTGATGGGATGTGATGGGATGGGATGTGATGGGATGTGGTATGATGTGATGGGA
>CM042561.1:1099641-1109641 GCA_023630585.1 Cranoglanis bouderius
TATGTGCACATGTGGGCCATTTGTGGTGTGGGGGTTACTCTTGGCCTGTAGTATCAATGTGCCAAATTTCAAAACTTTTTACCTTTCAGATCTTGAGTTATTGGGCACTTGGGGAGATAAGGGGAATAATAATAATAATAATAATAATAATAATAATAAGAAGAAGAAGAAGAAGAAGAAGAAGAAGAATACTAACAATAACAATATGTTTCCTCCTGATGGAGGAATCCTAAAAAACACCTTTATCTTTGGCATAAAAAAGAAATTAGAGAAAATTTATCCTTTTGGTATTTAAAAAAAAAAAAAATAGATATTTGGTCCCTTTATAATACAACAATAAAATTAAAGAAACAAATAACATTAAAAAATTAAATTGTAACAAAAAATAGTAGTGATGGAAAAAGGAAAGTAATAACAATATAAAATATATAAAAATATATATCAAAAATGTGTTTAAAAAAAAAAGCTTTCAGGAAATGTGTGTGTGTGAGAGAGAGAGAGAGAGAGAGAGAGAGAGAGAGCAACAGCATGAATGGCTTCAAAGCGCTACTGATTTTCCATCCTAATTAGCATTTAGCATTAACAGCTGCAATCCAGCCACCTGGCCATAACATCTGGACTGGCCTGTTTTCCCACTCTGTGTGTTTGTGTGTTTAAATCATACACAGTCCCCTCCACTAATATCGGTAAATATGAGCAAAGAAGGCTGTGAAAAATTGTCTTTATTGTTTAACCTTTTGATCTTTTGTTAAAAAAATTCACAAAAATTCTCTGATCTCATGGATATCAAACAATTACAAACACAACACAGGTTTATATATATAAAAAAATCTTTGTTAAATATAAGTGTGCAACAATTATTGGCCCCCTTTTAGTCAATACTTTGTGCTGCCTCCCTTTACCAAGATAACAGCTCTGAGTCTTCTCCTATAATGCCTGATGAGGTTGGAGAATACATGGCAAGGGATCTGAGACCATTCCTCCATACAGAATCTCTCCAGATCCTTCACATTTCGAGGTCCATGCTGGTGGACTCTCCTCTTCAGTTCACCCCACAGGTTTTCTATGGGTTTCAGGTCAGGGGACTGGGATGGCCAGGGCAGGACCTTGATTTTGTGGTCAGTATCCTAACAAAATGTCCAGGTCCTCTGGCAGAAAAACAGCCCCAAAACATTAAAGAGCCACCACCATATTTAACCGTGGGCATGAGGTACTTTTCCATATGGCTACCTCTCTGTGTGCTCCAAAACCACCTCTGGAGTTTATTGCCAAAAAGCTCTATTTTGGTTTCATCTGACCATAGAACCCGATCCCATCTGTTCCAGTAGTGTCTGGCAAACTGAAGACGCTTGAGTTTGTTTTTGGATGAGAGTGGAGGCTTTTTTCTTGAAACCCTTCCGAACAACTTGTGGTGATTTAGGTGACTTCAGATTGTAGTTTTGGAGACTTTATGCCCCCGAGACACAACTAACTTCTGCAATTCTCCAGCTGTGATCCTTGGATATTTTGGAAATGGGCATTTTCAATGCTTGTGCTATTTTCTTATAGCCACTTCCCATTTTGTGAAGCTCAACAACCTTTTGCTGCACATCACAGCTATATTCCTTGGTCTTACCCATTGTTATGAATGACTAAAGGAATTTGGCCTGTGTGTTACCTCATATTTATACCCCTGTGAAACAGGAAGTCATGGTTGAACAATTTCCTGTTCCTAGTCACCCAGGCTACTAAAAAATGTCAAATATCAATGGGAATATACTTCAAATATATTTTTCTCATATGAATTCATAGGGGTGCCAATAATTGTTGCACACCTGTATTTAACAATTTTTTTTTTTTTGATAAACCTGTGTTGTGTTTGTAATTGTTTGATATCCGTGAGAGCAGAGAGGATTTTTGTGATTTTTTTTTTAACAAAAGATCAGAAGGTTAAACAATAAAGAATTTTTTTGCCTTCTTTGCTCATATTTACCGAGGGGGCCGATATTAGTGGAGGGCTCTGTATGTGTACAGTGTCCAATGAGGAAGGGAAAGGAGGACACACACACACACACACACACACACACACACACACACACACACACACACATACACACACACTCAGGCGGAAAGTGGACGTGTTCCTGACGATACCAAAACACCCGCAGGCTCAGTGAGATCATCTGTTTCAGTCGATGACATCAGCATCCTGCGTAAAAGGATTACAGGCTGAACTGCAATACTGTGGACACACACACACACACACACACACACACACACACACACACACACACACACACACACACACACACACACACACACACACACATTCATTTAACAGCAGAACTGATTCTCCTCTCAGAAGTGGACAGAAAGTCTACCATGATATGCAAAAAAATAAATCAATCAAATAAAAGTAAAAAATTTAAAAAACAAATAAAATAAATAAATAAGAAACAAGAAATGAACTCTGATGCACATCTCCAGAGTAACATTTATTTATTTATTTATTTATTTATTTATTTTATTACAAATTTTTAATCGGGTAAAAATAAATTCACTAAACTTCTTAGTAATGTAAAGAGTTCATACTTCTCTTATGAAATGGCAAAATAATAATAATAATAATAATAATAAGTAAATCATTTATTTATTTATTTGCTTTTGTTTTTCATTCAGCATTTTTTGAGAAACAAGCCCCAGATTTCTTTACCATTTAATAAACAAATGAAAAACAGTAAACAGTAGCTGCCGTGATATTAATAAAATTAAAATAAAAAAAGCAAGAAATTGACACACAGCACACATTTCTAGAGTAATGAATGCTTAATTATTTAATTAAATTAATTTTTTTGTACAAATCTGCTTAAATACATGTGTAGCAAATTATTTAGTAGACTTTTAGTAGAGTTCACTTCCTTAATGTTCAAATAAAAAGAAAAAAAAATTGATTTATTTTAGTTTTTGTTTTTTACACAACAGTTTTTTCAATCAGTTTTAAAAAAAATTTTTTTAATACAATATTTTTGTAAAACAAACCCCTGATTTCTTGTTCTTAGTCTTGAACATTTAACAGACAAATAAAAAAAAATGTAAAAATTGCACAGTAACTACCGTGATATCGATAAAAAAAATAAATTAAAAAAGTAATAAAGAAAACATTAAAGAGTAAGAAATCGAGACACAGCACACACACACATCCAGAGTGATTACAGCTTAATTTATTTACATTACATTTTTTAATCCAATAAAAACATATCTCCATTAGATTTTTTTGCAGAGATGTTTGTAGAGTAAATTCTTAGTAGAGATCAGACTTCAATTCTATACTGGCAAAAAATAAATAGAAAAAAATCGTTTGTTTGTGTGTTTGTTTGTTTATTTAGCACAGCGCAATTTGTTTTGATGCTACAGAAAACAAACGCCTCGTTGTTTCTTTTTGTTTTCGTGAAATTATTTAATTTGTTCTTCCAGATGTTCCGGGTGCGAGTGTGTGTCGGTCCGTATCTGCGACCTCACTGCCCGGGTCCGAGTCCGTCAGTGATGGAGACTCGTTGTTGGGCCCAGACATGATGGACGATACCGTCTTCAAGCAGGTGGGGGGGTGTGTGTGTGTGTGTGTGTGTGTGTGTGTGTGTGTTTGTTGGCTACATCTCTGTTTATTTTAATTAGTGGCTGTGTGTTTTGCTCTCCTCCTTCCATTAACGCTTTGCTTTTTCACAGAAAACTCTCTGCCGCATAGTTTAGGTGTCGCTGGCAGACAAGTGTGTTTTATTTATATATATATATATATAACGTACAACCACACACACACACACACACACACACACACACACACACACACACATACAGAGATATTCACTGGTAATTATGACTGAGTAAATTAGAAAGATTTACACTCCACTGTTCTGCACTGGGATTTATGTCTTAGACCAAACTGGGATTTGGGAATACAGTTCAAAATTGGGATTGGGGGAACAGTCCATGTTTGAATGTTCTATTTGAGATTGGACTTTCAGTATGCTTGCTCAAATTGGTGTTTGAGTACTCTAGTTGAAATTAGAATGGGGGGAATTGGTGTAGATTGAAATTTTAGAATGCCTTTCTAGATTGGAATTTGGGTATACTTGGTTGAGATTGGAATTTGGGTATACTTGGTTGAGATTGGAATTTGGGTATACTTGGTTGAGATTGGAATTTGGGTATATTTGGTTGAGATTGGAATTTGGGTATACTTGGTTGAGATTGGAATTTGGGTATACTTGGTTGAGATTGGAATTTGGGTATACTTGGTTGAGATTGGAATTTGGGTATACTTGGTTGAGATTGGAATTTGGGTATACTTGGTTGAGATTGGAATTTGGGTATACTTGGTTGAGACTGGAATTTGGGTATACTTGGTTGAGATTGGAATTTATGGGATACTGGTTAAGAAATGAGATTTGGATAAACTGGTCCAGATGGGGATTTTCAGGATACCAGCTCATATGGGTGTTTGACTATTATTGTTGAGATGGGAATTGGGGTGTATTTGCTCAAATTGGAAGCAAAAGTTTTCACTACTGGTTAAGAATATAGATTTGAATATATAGGTTTGGGATTTGAGTTTACTGGTTCAGTTTGGAATTTGGATATACTTTTTTTATACTGTATTTGGGAATACCGCTCCAGATTGGGATTTGGGAACGCTGCTCCAGATCGGGATTGGGGAACGCCGCTCCAGATTGGGATTTGGGAACGCTGCTCCAGATTGGGATTGGGGAACGCCGTTCCAGATTGGGATTGGGGAACGCCGTTCCAGATCGGGATTGGGGAACGCCGCTCCAGATCGGGATTGGGGAACGCCGCTCCAGATCGGGATTGGGGAACGCCGCTCCAGATCGGGATTTGGGAACGCCGCTCCAGATCGGGATTGGGGAACGCCGCTCCAGATCGGGATTGGGGAACGCCGCTCCAGATCGGGATTAATAACAATCTAATCATTTATACATATATCTCTGTCTGTATTTCCGTCAGAGCGAGGACACGCTCACCGTCACCAGTGGAATTTCCATGACTGGATCCGTTTCTACAGATGACTCGTCCATCACACACACTGTAGGAGAAACTGAGGAAGAGGAGAAGAAAGATCGGCTGACGGAGGTTCTGGAGCGTTCTGCTCTTCTTCGCTCTACCAGCCGTTCTCACTCTCCATCCCGGAGACACAGCTGGGGGCCAAGCAAGAATCACACCGGAGAGACAGACATGGGCCAGCGCAGGTAATGACATGTCTGTAAAGCACTATATGATCTCTTATAATGTGTATATAAACACTGTTTGGTCTATAATGTACCTCTCATGTAACATATCCTGTAAGGCCTCCAAATACACTTGTAATACACTATAAATAGACTTTAGAGATGTGTATAACGCTATAATAATGCTTATTACACCTCGTAAGGATGATGATAAAGCTTATAATGCATTATACGGCCTGTAGTAGCACCTAGAAACACTAGATGGCGTGTAATAATGTTTACAGTATTAAATAAGACAATAATGCTCATAATACCCCATAAGGCTGATAATACAGCTTATAATACACTATATCACTATAAACTGATAAACGCTATATGTCTTTCTAACCTATAGTGTTTTTATAATGTTTTATAAGACCAGTAATACAGCTTATAATGCATCATAAGGCCTGTAGTAGTTCCTATAAACACTTTACAACCAATAATAATGTTTATATCAAAAATGACAAAGCTTATAATTCACTATAAGGTATGTAGTAGTGGCTGTAAAAACTCTGACCTGTAATAATGCTCATAATACCCCATAAGGCTGATGATAAAGCTTATAATACATCATAAAGCCTATAAGAGTGCTTGTAAAAGTCTTTGTAATGTTATATAAGGCCATAATAAAGGCCTGTAGTAATGCCCCTAAATACCATATGACCTTTCTTAATGCTTATAATACTATATAAGGCTCATAATAAATCTTATAATGCATTATAAAGCCTGTAGTAGTGCCTGTAAACACTAAATTACATGCACTATGACATATAATACACTTTAACGTTTATAGTAAGGCCTAGAAATGCTGTATGGTCTGTAATAAGGCTTTTAATAAGTATGGATGATACACACACACACACTGCTTGATTCCCCCCCCCCGAGGTAAAGATGGTACAGTCCGCACTGCTGTGTGATCTTGATATGATACAGTTAGAACGATCGACTACAGAGATAACCAGCTTTCACATCTTTCATTTCTGACCACGTCATTAACATTTCAGAACTTAACACTCACAAGAATGAATTTTAATTTACATTTCTTATTATATACATCAGTCTAATCCATCATCTATTACTCAGGTGCGTTTTTTTATCACTACAGCTGATTACAGTGCATTCGGCCGTTTATTAAGTCAACTTTTATTCACATCATCTCCATTCATTCTCTCTCTCTCTCTCTCTCTCTCTCCCATCCATCCATCCATCCATCTATCCATCCTGCTTCAGTGTGGTGCAGGGTGAGGTGGGAGAAAAGCCAGCGGGTCACAGGAGGAGGTACAGCCACTAATTTGACACATTCTTACTCTTTAATGATGGATAATATTCAAAACTTGTTCAAATATGAAACAAACTCTCCAGCTAATACAGTGTTTAGCATTTCTTTCTCCGAAATGATTCATGTGCTTTCATTATCTGCTTACAGAAAGAAAAAAAAAAAAATCTATTTTTGTGTGTCACTCTGTGGCATGAGTAGCATTACACCACACTGCTGCTGAATTCTGGATTGTGATTGGTCGGAAGGTGTTGGTTAATAAACTATAACAGCAGCCCTGTCCGTAGCGCAGGTTTATATTAATGCGCTCGTTCTAATCCGGTATCGTTTCTATAGCAACAGCTCACTCACAGGGACTTCCACACGGATAACCGGATTAAAAAAACGTGTGAAATTGTCGATATGGAGACGTTTTCTGTCATTTATTTAACATTTATGGAAGGAGTCTCCAGTGTCAGCGCTTCGTGAACGAATACAATGAAAAATGAACATCATTATTAACGACTAACATCACATACTGTTAAAACCATACACCTCTCTCTCTCTCTCTCTCTCTCTCTCTCTCTCTCTCTCTCTCTCTCTGTCCATCCCTCATGCTCTAACTCTCTAACTGTCTAACTCAGTATGAGCTGGTGTCCATCACACGTTCCTCGCCCTGAGATGGATGAGATGAACTCCAGAAGGTAAACTTCAGCACTTTCTTCAACTGCTTACACACCACAACGTCTGTGGTTCCCTGGTGAGACAGAGAGAGAGAGAGAGAGAGAGAGAATGAGAACGAGAGACCACACTTCCTCCTCTGGCCCTGATGGATGATGTTAAAAACCTAAAAGTCGCACTTCCGTTTAACATTCAGAGGCACGGATGTGGCGTTAATACACACACACACACACACACACACACACACACACACACACACACCCCTGCTCTGTCATTTACACTGAACAGTAAACCTGCTTTTTATCGTTAATAACAAACTGCTCATTAAACATGACTAATATACTGATTTACATCTCCGAGCCCGAGGACAGGTACGAGTTTTCTATTCACGTTACTGCTCTCTCTTTAGCGTTAGCATGGAGCTGATCATGTTTTGTCATGTATTTGCCTGTGAGAAAGAAGGAAAGGATTAGGCTTAGCTAGCAGTGCTGAAAAAACACATCATTATTATTATTGTTGTTGTTATTGTTATTATTATTATTATTGTTATTGTTGTGGTGGTGATGATGATGATGCATTGACAACATTAAGAGCATTAAATTAATTAATAATATAATTAATAATTATTGTTTTTATTTTGTAATATAATGCAGCAAACACTTTAAATTTAGCAATCGTAATACTATTGATGATGACGATGATGATGATGATGATAATAATAATAATAATAATAATACCAGAAGGTAAATATTAGCAGTTTTAGTTTTTTGACATGTGACAATAACATCATCTACTACAACTGCTATTATTATAAAGATTGTAAAGTTGAGTAATTATGACACAAAGGCAACTTTGATGACATAATTAGTCGGGGTTTAATGACACTGTGACGATGCATCGAGATCGTGGAACCGTGCAATTCATGTCATCCTGCGAGATCCGCACTCGTGACGTCCGATAGCTGGGGATTGCACCGACCAACACGCATTATACGTCATACGGTCACACCACCACGTTATCAGTCCGTACAGGATTACTACTCGAAACTACTCGAATCGGCGAAATCGCAATTGTTCTGCACGCTCTTTCACAGTGATGTTTGTTGGTAAATGAGACCTTTTAGCTATACTCATGTTCACGGCACGTGAATGGAAGAGGGCTTTGGCCGAATGTGCGTTGTGATGACATCACATGACGCGTCTTGGCCCAAATCTGCGGAAACTCTACGGTAATTTAGAAAAATCGCGAACTCCTCCGAATATTGCGGAGTTTCCTTGATTTTGCGTTAATTTCTGAGATCGCAAAATCATGAAATCCTGGAGGGACTGAATAATGGTTAAAAAGAGTTCTTCAGTAGCTTTCAAACGACACCAGAGGCAGCAGAAATCGGACATTTTAGCCGACTTTGGAGCTCTATTTCTGCTATGGAGCTCATTATGTTTCAGTCGATCAGCGACGGATCGGAGACTGTGTTTAAAATAAAAGAAAAATTTGGGAGAATTTTTAAAACGCATTTAAATTTTGTTTAAAATATTCAGAGCATCGAATCAAATTAAAATTGTGACTGGAATGTATTATTACACCCCTAATTATTACCATCAAATTAATTAACAATATAATAAGAACAGTTGTTCAGACATTTTATTTTGTAATATGATGAAAAAAAAAAAAAAACAAAGTTAATGAAATGGATGCAGCTTTAAATTAAATCCACGAAATAATATTTAACATTTATTCAGACATTTTATTTTGTAATATAATGCACCACATGCTTAGTTTGAATATTCCAGCTATATTTATAAAATAATCCAAATTGTTGTTAGTTGTCTTTAATTCAAGTCTGTAATGACTATAGAACATCTGTATAAAGTTACATTAAAATGAAGGTATACTACAGATCACTGTTTGTAAAATAAAATGCAAGTGGTGTCTGTTTCACTGAACAGGAACAGAACACATCATAAGTGAAAGGGCATCGAACGGTCA
The DNA here is from genome assembly GCA_023630585.1 of Cranoglanis bouderius. Classification (NCBI taxonomy): domain Eukaryota; kingdom Metazoa; phylum Chordata; class Actinopteri; order Siluriformes; family Cranoglanididae; genus Cranoglanis; species Cranoglanis bouderius. The sequence continues at coordinate 1,108,822 of CM042561.1, forward strand.
GTGTTTTTTATTTAGTGCAGTGCAGCAGTGACATGTTTATTATTATACTAACCCCATTTCCATAAAAGTTGGGACTTTTTCTAAACTGCAGTAAAAACAAAAATCTGTGATTTGTCAAGTCTCTTGAAACTTTAACTGACAAAAGTACAAAGAAAAGATATTCAACGTTTTCACTGACCAAATATAAACAAATTTAGAATTTGATGCCTTCAACGCACTCAAAAAAAAAAAGTTGGGACAGAGGCATGTTTACCGCTGGGTTACATCACCCTTCCCTTTTAATGACACTTTTTAATGGTTTGGGAACTGAGGAAACTAACTCTTTCAGTTTTGCAAGTGGAATTTTTGCCCATTCTTGCTTGACACAAGACTTCAGCTGCTCAACAGTCCCTGGTCGTCATTGTCTGATTCTCCTCTTCATGATGCGCCATAGGAGACAGATCTGGACTGCTGGCAGGCCAGTCAAGCACACGCACTCTGTGTCTACGAAGCTACGCTGTTGTAGCACGTGCAGAATGAGGCGTGGCATCGTCCTGCTGAAATAACCATGGACTTCCTGGGAAAAGACGTTGCCTTGATGGCAGCATATGTCTCTTTAAAATCCCAATATACGCCTCCGCGTCAATGGTACCTTCACACATATGCGAGTCCCCCATGCCATGGGCACTGATGCACCCTCATACCATCACAGATGCTGGTTTTTGCACCTTATAATGACTACTTATAATGAACTAATCAGGGGCTTCATTAGTTGCACCAGGTGAGCTTGAGCTGGAACACATGAAATACCTGAACTGGCTAGGGGCAGAAAATACATGAA
>CM042561.1:1117141-1129641 GCA_023630585.1 Cranoglanis bouderius
GTTGTGTTGGTGTGTGTGTGTGTGTACTGATGTTCGTTGGTGTGTGTTGTGTTGTGTTGGTGTGTGTGTGTGTGTACTGATGTTCGTTGGTGTGTGTGTGTTGTGTTGGTGTGTGTGTGTGTACTGATGTTCGTTGGTGTGTGGTGTGTGTGTACTGATGTTCGTTGGTGTGTGTGTGTTGTGTTGGTGTGTGTGTGTGTACTGATGTTCGTTGGTGTGTGGTGTGTGTGTACTGATGTTCGTTGGTGTGTGTTGTGTTGGTGTGTGTGTGTGTGTGTACTGATGTTCGTTGGTGTGTGTTGTGTTGTGTTGGTGTGTGTGTGTGTGTGTGTACTGATGTTCGTTGGTGTGTGGTGTGTGTGTACTGATGTTCGTTGGTGTGTGTTGTGTTGGTGTGTGTGTGTGTGTGTACTGATGTTCGTTGGTGTGTGTGTGTTGTGTTGATGTGTGTTTTAGTATATAAAGAAGCCTCTATTTGACATGTGAGTTTGTTTGTTTGTTTTGTTGTTGATGTGATCATTGTGAGTTTATCATTGGAGTAGGTGTGCGTGTGCGGGCGTGCGTGCGGATGTGCGTGCGGGCGTGCGTGCGGATGTGCGTGCGGGTGCGCGTGCGGGTGCGGGTGCGCGTGCGGGTGCGCGTGCGGGTGCGCGTGCGCGTGCGGGTGGGTGTGTGCGTGTGCGTGTGGGTGTGCGTGTGCGTGTGCGTGTGGGTGTGGGTGTGCGTGTGGGTGTGGGTGTGCGTGTGGGTGTGGGTGTGCGTGTGGGTGTGCGTGTGGGTGTGGGTGTGCGTGTGGGTGTGGGTGTGCGTGTGGGTGTGGGTGTGGGTGTGCGTGTGGGTGTGCGTGTGCGTGTGGTGTGGGTGTGCGTGCGGTGTGGGTGTGGGTGTGGGTGTGCGTGCGGTGTGGGTGTGGGTGTGGGTGTGCGTGCGGTGTGGGTGTGGGTGTGCGTGCGGTGTGGGTGTGGGTGTGGGTGTGCGTGCGGTGTGGGTGTGCGTGCGGTGTGGGTGTGCGTGCGGTGTGGGTGTGCGTGCGGTGTGCGTGTGGGTGTGCGTGCCGTGTGGGTGTGCGTGCGGTGTGCGTGTGCGTGTGGGTGTGCGTGCGGTGTGGGTGTGGGTGTGCGTGTGGGTGTGGGTGTGCATTGATTAGAAGAACCCTTTATTTGCCACATGTGTTTTTGGTGTTGATGTTATCATTGTGTGTTGACTGTGTTTGTGTTTGTGTTTGTGTGTGTGTGTGTGTGTGTGTGTGTGTGTGTGTGTGTGTGTGTGTGTGTGTGTGCGCGCGCAGGAAAAAGACCGTGACAAGAATAAAGATGGAAAAGAGAAGGAGAAGAAGAGCTCCAATGGTCACCTGTTTAGCTCCACCCTAACCCCACCCCCCAGCCCCTGCCTACAATGCAACCGACCAATCGGCACGAAGGATGCTCTCACCTGCACAAGTATGATAAACACACGTTTCTATCTCTCCATCTCTATATTCACATATCTTTCTTTCTTTCCTGTCTTTCTTTGTCTTGTGCTTTGTGTTTGTTTCTTTCTTTCTTTCTTTCAGCTTCTCTTTTAGCTTTATTTCTGATGTGTGTGAATCTCCGCTGTAGTCGAGTCTGAGTTCAGATAAAATCACAAACAGGAAATGAGTTTACTGAAATTGTTTTAAGTACCGCAGTGAAAAATAATAAATAAATAAATGCTGTAATTTTCCTTCTGTCTTTTTAAATGCCCTGTATGACTGTATTCTGCATAGTCTTAATAATGCTGTGTGTGTGTGTGTGTGTGTGTGTGTGTGTGTGTGTGTGTGTGTGTGTGTGTGTGTGCGCGCTTGCTGATCCAGCTGTGTTAGGGTGGAGGTCTGGGGTGGTGGAGTGATGCAACCTTATGCAAGACTGGCTGTGCGCTCGCACACACACACACACACACACACACACACACACACACACACACACACACACACACACACACACACACACACACACATCTGTGCACATAGGCAAATGCATGCTCTGTTCTTTTGCTGCTCTTTCCTTTTTCATTTTGGTCTGCTGTTTAAATCTGTAACCAGTTTCCTGCTGCTTGTGTTTTTTATTTTATTTTATTTTTGTTTTTTTAAAGAACAAAATAGATTCAAGCCAAGCAATGAGGCAGAGGTGAAAATCATGCTGTAAATATCAAAATATGACCTGCAGCAACCAAAAGCTAGAGTAACAAGAGTGACACACCAAACAGTAAACAACGGCAAAAGTAACAAAGTATCAAAAAATAACAACAAACAACAACAACCCCACACCAAGCTGTAAACTTCAACCCCAATTCCAAAAAAGCTGGAATGATTTGCAAATCTCATAAACCCAGATGTTATTCACAACAGAACAGAGAAAACATATCAAATGTTTAAACTGAGGAAATGTAACATTTTAAGGAAAAAAATAAGGTCATTTTGAATTTGATGGCCGCAACACGTCTCAAAAAAGTTGGGACGGGGGCAACAAAAGACTGGAAAAGTAAGTGTTACTGAAAAGAAACAGCTGGAGGAACATTTTGCAACTAATTAGGTTAATTGGCAACAGGTCAGTAACATGATTGGGTATAAAAAGAGTATCTTACAGAGGCGGAGTCTCTCAGAAGTAAAGATGGGATGGAATCTGGATGGAAGCAGATGTTGCTCTAAAACCTGTGTATATCTTTCAGCATTGATGGAGCCTTTCCAGATGTGCAAGCTGCCCATTCCATAGGCACTAATGCACCCCCATACCATCAGAGATGCAGACTTTTGAACCGAGCGCTGATAAAAAGCCGGATGGTCCCTCTCCTCTTTAGTCCTCTTTAGTTTAGAGGACGTTTCCATGGTTTCCAAAAAGAATTTCACATTTCGATTCGTCTGACCACAGAACAGTTTTCCACTTTGCCTCAGTCCATTTTAAATGAGCTTTGGCCCAGAGAAGACGGCGGCGTTTCTGGATCATGTTCACATAAGGCTTCTTCTCTGCATGATAGAGCTTTAACCAGCATTTGTGGATGTCACGGCGAACTGTGTTCACAGACAATGAGTTCTGGAGGTGTTTCTGAGCCCATGCAGTGATTTCCATTACAGAATCAGGCCTGTTTTTAATGCAGTGCCGCCTGAGGGCCCGAAGATCACGGGCATGCGATATTGATTTTCACCCTTGTCCCTTGTGCACAGAGATTTCTCCAGATTCTCGGAATCTTTTGATGATATTATGTACTGTAGATGATGAGATATTCAAAGTCTTCACAATTTTACGTTGAGGAACATTATTCTGAAATTGTTCCACAAATTGTAGACGCAGTTTTTCACAGATTGGTGAACCTCTGCCCATCTTTACTTCTGAGAGACTCCGCCTCTCTAAGATTCTCTTTTTATACCCAATCATGTTACTGACCTGTTGCCAATTAACATCCAGCTGTTTTATTTCCTCAGTTTAAACATTTAATATGTTTTCTATGTTCTGTTGTGAATAACATCTGGGTTTATGAGATTCACAAATCATTGCATTCTGTTTTTATTTACATTTTACACAGCGTCCCAACTTTTTTGGAATTGGGGTTGTAGGTAACTATAACAGTAACGACCCACACCGCACTGTAAACTAGCTGAATGCAACAAAAATGATTTAATATTTTCATTAAATCGTTGCTTTTTAAAATTCTATTAAATACAGTTTTACAGGACGTATCTAATCTATTTTAAGCTGTTTAATCTGTTTTAGTGACATTAAACACACTTTTGTAAAATGTTAAACGACGTCACAATTTCAGTTCTGCACTTTCGACATTTATCTCTCAGTTATTACCCAAAGGAAATCTCGATCTTCTTCACTCTCTTCAGTTTTATGTTGTTTTTATGCACATTTTTATGATTTCTGTTGTAAAAATGCCAAAGACAAAAAAGGGCAAAGGTCACAGTCTGCTCTGGAAAAGGGTGTGTAAATCCAGCAGAGGTATCACGAGTCTCGGCTCTCCCACGCCGAAAAAGGAAAAAATCAGGAAATAAGGAAACGTACGTGACACAAACCGACGACTCGGTGAACAGGTTTTCATTAAAGGATATTTTTGTTTTATTTACAGACTGCAATGTTCACGTCCATAAAGGCTGCAGAGACGGACTCCCCGTGTGCGCTAAAGTCAAGATGAAGGTAAATTACTACACGTGTGTGTGTGTGTGTGTGTGTGTGTGTGTGTGTGTGTGTGTGTGTGTGTGTGTGTGTGTGTGTGTGTGTGTGTGTGTGTGTGTGTGTGTGTGTGTGTGTTGCACTTCAAGGACAAATCGTGCATGTTACTGACTGCTGCTTGGTGATTATATAATGAATGATTTTATTTCTTTCGACTGCAGCAGCAGACGGTCACTGATTCGGCTCCTCCACCCGGAGTTCTCTCACGGGGCAAGTGTAAGTTTATTGATAAAGTTTTAACGTTTATACAGTGTGAGGATACAGTATTATATTGTGACATAATGACCTGTCACTTCAGTTTGAAATGCCGTGTCGGTTTGCTATATATATATATATATATATACTGTATATAAAACCGAATATTCTTATTAATATCAAGCAAGTTTGATTAAATGTCAGTGTTACTGTGCGAGTGTTTTCTAGCATCATGGGGGGGGGGGGATATATAAAAACCAAAAGCTTTTATCCTCCATTATTTCTCTATACACCGTTTCCTATCAGTATGATTACTTTCTCATCAGATGTGTAAAAATCTAACATTAGACTTTAACCCTGTGATGCTGGCCTTAAGGGACTCGCTGTATTATTTATGCATTTAAAGGGTTAAGTTTCTGCGTTACTTCGGAGAGCAACCGTGGAATGTTTTACGAGAAACTGTCGTCAAGAAATTTCCCTCCAGCACGAATGAAGTCTTATCTTATCTCAGGTCATACACTCAAGTTTATCACGGTGCTGTTTGGTCGGGAAAGGGGTGGGGTGGGGGTGGGGTGCGGTGCGGGTGGAGGGGGGTATATCGGAGGGTGGAGTCCGGTTGCGCACCTGGAAACGTGACGAGACGTTGAGTCTAGAGATGGTACGATGCCGTTTTCCCCCTCGATATCGATTAGCGATATTCAAACCTCAGCTGATATCCGACATCTTTTCTTTAAAAACCAAAGGAAAAATATAAATAGCTAAACACTTGTCTAAGACAAAACTGCAGCTTTTTTGTTTAGTTTGTTTAAAAGAAATGTATAGTATAAATTTTTTTAAATGTATAAATAACATCAAACCTAGCAAAACACAATGATGTCTCTTTATATCTAAAAATAGAAACAACTTCCAAAAAATATGACCTTTTCCACAAAAAAGAAAAGAGAGTCGTTTAGTATGAAGTGTTTCACGTGTTTGCACTGCTGAGTCGATGTTAAGCCACGTTTAACGTTAGGCCACGTGTCTTCTGTTGTCGTCACGTGATCTCCTTTAACCTGCTTTACTTTGTTTGCGCTACAAGGATCGGATGGGATTTGTTCTTTATTTATTTATTATTTTTATTATTATTATTATTTTTTATTTGCTCCGATATCCGATTCACCGTTTTTTTCCCCCCCTGGGTATCAATATTTTATTTATACGAGTTATATTACTATTATTATTATTATAAAACTATTAACGACATAGTGTTTCGGGTCATGTTAGCTAGCTCTAGCTACAGTGTTGTCGCAGTAGTTGTAGCAACGACTGATTAGTGGAGCGCATTTCAGAGAATATGCAGTGGGCGGGGCTTATTATATATTCACTTTTCTATAAGATATATTATCTTATAATTCTTGTCTTTTGGAGAAAATTCCAAAATCTGTTCGACTTTAATACCTAATAGCACGCTGTCGGTGATTTAGAACCAGGAAATAAATCCTCTCCTTTCATTCTGCAGCGAGACTCGTGTGTAGATTATAATTTTCCGCCCCCTAGTGGACGTTCATGTTCTGTACAGGTATGAACGTCCTGTACATATACTGTATATTTGTTTATATTAGTGCTAATCATGTTCTTCATTTTCTTTGCTAGTTAGATTTACTGTCCTCACCGGGTAGCTTCAAGATTTTCTTGCCTCAATTCCAGAACAATTAAATAAGCTTTTTGTGTTTTTTGTCCAAAAAAAAGAAGATCAGTGTCAGACTTGATGTCTCTGGAACGTTCCGGAAAAACATCCTTGCTATATGTTGATGGTGTTCATGCTTTTTTGTTTGTTTGTTTGTTTTTGTTTGACGTTTAGCCGCATCAGCGCGAGAGCGTCCCTGGTCCACTTTCTTGCTTCCTGAAGACCAGGCGTCTCTTCCCGTCGCTCTTCCGCGGAAAAACACCACCATCATGCCGTTTAACAGCGGCGCTCTGTCCAAAAGCATCTCCATCAGCAACATCGCAGGGTAACACACTAACACTTTCATTTTTATCTGAAGTGAAAGCATAATCTTAACATTTTCTTTTTATATTAAATGAGGATCAGCCTGCAGCTCGTCTGGTTATTGTTAGTAAATCAGCGGGGAACCTGATGTCAGACCTCAAAAGGTTTGGTGAAGAGACACAATCCCACCATCATGGCGTCTCCAGGAGGACGAGAAAACATCCGGTTATTCCGAGCGTATATCTGTGTTCATGCTAAACGTTAGCGGAGTCCGTGACTGAGATTTAATGACTGAGAATTTATCATTAATTATAAAATAAAATATAAACTAAATTCATATTTTCAGATTTTTTTTTCTCAGACCCATGACAAATATTCCGACTCGTAATTCCCACTCGCCCTTTCCCTTCCCACAGCGTTCCTTATGTCTAGTTTACTCTCAGTTCTCTCACTCCTCTCTTCTCTTTCCCTCTTTCCCTCATTCTCTCTTCTCTTTCTCTCTTTCCCTCTTCTCTTTCCCTCATTCTCTCTTCTCTTTCCCTCTTCTCTTTCCCTCACTCCTCTCTTCTCTCTCCCTCTTTCCCTCTTCTCTTTCCCTCTTTCCCTCTTCTCTCTTCTCTTTCCCTCTTTCCCTCTTCTCTCTTCTCTTTCCCTCTTTCCCTCTTCTCTTTCCCTCTTTCCCTCTTCTCTCTCCCTCTTCTCTTTCCCTCTTTCCCTCTTCTCTTTCTCTCTTTCCCTCTTCTCTTTCCCTCTTTCCCTCTTCTCTTTCTCTCTTTCCCTCTTCTCTTTCCCTCTTTCCCTCTTCTCTTTCCCTCTTCTCTTTCCCTCTTTCCCTCTTCTCTTTCTCTCTTTCCCTCTTCTCTTTCCCTCTTCTCTCTTCTCTTTCCATCTTCCCCTTCCCTCTTTCCCTCTTCTCTTTCTCTCTTCTCTTTCTCTCTTCTCTTTCCCTTTATTCTTCTCTTCTTCTTTTCTCCTTCCTTATTATTGTTTTTACTTTTACATCTCTCCTTGCTTCTAGTATTTTTTTCTTGTTTACTGTTTATTATATACTTTAAAACCTTTCTTCTTTTCTTTCCTTACTTCAGTTCTTTTTTTCCTTCTTTCTCTTTTTTCCTTCTTACTTTCAACTCCTGATTTTCAAAAAATGTTTCTTTCTCTTAGATCTTTCCTTACATCACACCTCCAGTCTCTCATTCACACATTTATTCGTTCTTCCCTCTATTTTTGCTTTTTACTAAGTACTCCACCATTTCTTTCTTTCTTTCTTTCTTTCTTTCTATCCTATCCTATCCTATCCTAACTTTTGACTCCTAATTCCCAGTGCCAGACCTGATCCCAGTTTTGATGAGTAAATTTTCTATAACGTGATCCTGAAGACTGATCGATGGGGAAAATAAAACGGAAATGAGACATTGTGTTCATGTGGTTTGTTTTTGTTGTTGTAAAGTTAAAAATCTTGTTCCTCAGAGTTGTGTTAAATGAAAGGGGAGGTTTTGTAGCCGTCAGTGAGGTGTTCGTGTTCCTCTGGTCTGCAGGCAGTCGGACGACGCTCCTCTGAAAGCGCTGAGGTTTCTCTCTCAGTCCACCGACTCGCTCAATAAGATGGGGAAAGTGAACGAGTCGACCGAGTCGCTCACTGATGAAGGTAAACATCGTCACGTTGCTGTAACATTCTGCCTACGCTGCTGTCGTGTCGCATTTTTCTTATAACTTTGGAATTTCATTTGTAAAATAAATAATTACCGGAATTAATGGGACGGTTGTGAGCCCGGTTAAATCTTGTGATTTAAAAAAAAATGTTATTAAAAAGGCAATAAAATTGATATACATATATATTAGTGCTAGTTTTAGTAATTAAGAATAATGCATGCAATTAATCTCAATACAAAATGTCTTTCACCAGATTCTTAACATTCTAACAGCATGAGTTTTATATTTCTCTTTGTCTTGTTTATTTATTTTTGTTTGTTTGTTTATGCATTTCCTTTATTTATTTATTTATTTATTAGCATGGTTTTTTTTTTGCTTATTTATTTATTTATTTACATTTCTTTCTTTTTTTCTTTCTCTCTCTCTCTATCTGTCCATTTTTCTATCCATCCATCCATTCTTTCTATCCATCCATCCATTCTCTCCATCTAGCTACTGTATCTATCCATCCATCCATCAGTCTCTCTCCGTCTGTAGTTTTATTTATTTATTTGTTTGTTTGTTCATAACAGACATGCCTGATCCTGTATTTATTGAGGAAAATGATTCCACGTGACTCGTGTTGCGTTAGCTCGCTGAGCGTGATGTGAGTGATGATTGCGTAATTACGGCGCACGTGCGCAGGGACACATCTGACACGTCTGACACGTCTGACACGTTGACGTTGTGAGCGTTGCTGGTTTTCAGGTACGGAGCTGATGGACGGTCACCTGATGGCGGAGTTCGAGGCGGACGTGAAGGAGCTGGAAGCCGATTCCTGGAGCTTCACTGTGGATAAAAAATATCTGAAACCGCTGAAAAAAGACGTCATCAAGAGGCAGGACGTCATCTACGGTGAGACGCCGAGGACAAAAAGCACCACAGGACCTACAGGAGACACTTCTCCTTTTCATGTTTTTATTTCCTCCCTTCATTTCTTACCTTCTTTCATTTCTTCTCTCCCTCCATTCCATTTCCTTTCTTCTTTCCTTTCTCATTAATCCGTCCTTCCTTCCTTCTTTCTTTTTGCTTTATTTTTTCTTCATTCTTTCCTTCACTTTATCTTTTCTTTCTTTCTTTTGTTTTTCCTTTCTTAAATTCTTTCCTTTCCTTCTCTCCCTCTCTCTCCCTTTCCCTCTCTCTCTCTCTCTCTCTCTCACACGCACACTTTAATATATGACATGTCCGTGTCTCCCTTCCTCGCCCCGCCCCGCCCTGCCCCGCCCCCCATTGTGTGTGTACAGAGTTGATCCAGACGGAGATGCACCACCTGCGGACTCTGCGCATCATGGCTGACGTGTACAGTAAGGGTCTGCAGAAGGAGGTGCAGGTGGACGTGCCGACGTTGGAGAAGATGTTCCCCATGCTGGAGGAGCTGCTGGAGCTGCACACACACTTCCTCACACACCTGCTGGAGAGACGGAGGGAGGCGCAGAGGGGGAACGACGGAGGGTTCGTCATCCGCAGGATCGGAGACGTGCTGCTCGATCAGGTGAGCGGCTTCATCACCACGCCCACACTTCACCACGCCCACACTTTTCATCATATTCACATCAAATTATATTAAAATAGGGTTTTTTTTTTTTTTTTTTAACTGATATTATATACAGATATTTTACATAATAAATAGACATTTAAATGTACACTGTTTTATTGTAATTATAAGTATTTTAGTTTCTAAAATATATATATTTAAGTTTTCTAAGTTTCTACATTTCTGATATTAACAATAATATAAATATTTTACTTTCAGGGAGTTGAAAAATAAATACATTTTGTGTCATTTGTGAATAGTAATAAATAAATAAAATAAATAAATATATATATATATATATATATATATATATATATATATATTATTAATTTAGAAAATTACACCTGTGTGTGTGTGTGTGTGTGTGTGTGTGTGTGTGTGTGTGTGTGTGTAGGTGACCGGCTCCAACGCTGAAAAGATGAAGAAAGTTTACGGGAAATTCTGCAGCCGCCACAACGAGGCTGTGAACATCTACAAAGAGCTACACACACGCGACAAACGCTTTCAGGCCTTCATCAAGGTTTACACACACTCACACACACACTCACACACACACACACTCACACACACACACACACACACACACTCTCACACACACCCTCTGGTTTAAACAGGGCAGGGTGATACAAATATCTGATTTACTTTCATTTTTTAACTCGATTTGTTGAATGTTTGATGTGATGTGGGTTAAAATATTTATTATATATATATTATTCTATCCATCCATCCATCCATCTATCTATCTATCTATCTACTCTATCTGTCCACCCATCCATCCATTTATCCATTTTTCCATCCATCTATCTCCTTGTTTATCTACTCCATCCATCCATCCATCCATCATCCATCTACCTATCTATCCATTTTTCCATCCATCTCTCTGTCTATCTACTCTACTCATCCTTCAATCTCTCTATCTAGCTACTGTATCTATCCATCCATCCATCCATCTATCCATTTTCCCTCCATCCATCTCTGTCTATCTACTCCATCCATCCATCCATCCATCCATCCATCTCTATCTATCTACACCATCTTTGCATTTTTAAGTAGCTCATTATGTTTATATGTGAAGTAAATCTAAAAAATTAAATATTAAAAATTATGAATATTAAATATTTTAAAAATTATTTTAAAAAATTATTTTAGTAAACAGGATCACAACAAAATCATAATAAAACATGTTTTATTAACATTTACATTATTTATTAGAACAAATAATTAATTAAATATTTAATGGCAATCCAAAGAGTACGAATGTTTCTTTATTTATGTATTTATTTATTTGTTTGTTTGTTCTGCTATTTAAAAATCATTCCTTTGATCTTCATTATTATTCTTAATATTATTTGTTTAATTTCAGATATTCTGTATTGTTTTTTTTTTCTATAGATTTATTCTGACGATGGTTTCAGTTAGACTCATCAGTGTCTACACACACTGTAACAGCTCTGTGTGTGTGTGTGTGTGTGTGTGTGTGTGTGTGTGTGTGTGTGTGTGTGTGTGTGTGTGTGTGTGTGTGTGTGTGTGTTGCAGAAAAAGATGAGCAGTGCGGTGGTGAGGAGGTTGAGTATTCCTGAGTGTATCCTGTTAGTCACACAGCGCATCACCAAATACCCCGTCCTGCTGCAGAGACTCCTGCAGCACACCCGAGGTAACACACACACACACACACACACACACACACACACACACACACACCATTGTTGTGTCTACAAAATAATAAAAACAGCATCAGCCAACAATGTAATGATCTGTTAATTAAGCTAATTTTATGTTAATTGTGTTAATTAACATATTGTCTTAAGCTAATATGTTAGTTATGTTAATTGGGCTAAGCTGTGCTCATGAACGTGTATGTGCTCTGTGCGGTTGTTTAGAGCCGGAGGAGGAGCAGGCGGATGTAGCCGAGGCGCTGCGGCAGGTGAAGGAGGTGCTAACGGGCGTCGACTCTAAAGTAAACGAGTACGAGAAGAGGAGGAGGCTGAAGGAGGTGTACAGCCGCACAGACAGCAAATCCATCATGAGGATGAAAAGCGGACAGATGTTCGCCAGAGAGGATTTGATCAGGGGGCGAAAACTTTTGCATGACGGCCCGCTGCAGCTCAAAAATGCAGCCGGGCGACTGAAAGGTGTGTTACTGTGTGTTACAGTAGAGTTAGTGTTTTACAGTAGAGTTAGTGTTTTACAGTAGAATCAGTGTGTTGCAGTAGAGTTAGTGTGTTACAGTAGAGTTAGTGTGTGGGTTACAGTAGAGTTAGTGTGTTACAGTAGAGTTAGTGTGTGTGTTACAGTAGAATCAGTGTGTTACAGTAGAGGTAGTGTGTGTGTTACAGTAGAATCAGTGTGTTACAGTAGAGTTAGTGTGTGTGTTACAGTAGAGTTAGTGTGTGTGTTACAGTAGAGTTAGTGTGTTACAGTAGAGTTAGTGTGTGGGTTACAGTAGAATCAGTGTGTTACAGTAGAGTTAGTGTGTGTTACAGTAGAGTTAGTGTGTGGGTTACAGTAGAGTTAGTGTGTTACAGTAGAATCAGTGTGTGGGTTACAATAGAATCAGTGTGTTACAGTAGAGTTAGGTTGTGTTACAGTAGAATCAGTGTGTGTTACAGTAGAGTTTGTGTGTGTTACAGTAAAGTGAATGTGTTACTGTAACAGTTTTGTTAGTGTATTATTGTGTATTACTTTTAGTCTGCAACAAATGCACATTGTGTTTCTGTACACCACCTAACAGAAATTTTGTGTGTGTGTGTGTGTGTGTGTGTGTGTGTGTGTGTGTGTGTGTGTGTGTGCTCACAGATGTGCAAGCGTTGTTGCTGTCCGATGTGTTTGTGTTCCTGCAGGAAAAAGATCAGAAATACGTTTTTGCCTCACTGGTACGTTAAACATACACACACACACACACACACACACACACACACACACACAC
>CM042561.1:1134641-1139641 GCA_023630585.1 Cranoglanis bouderius
CGATGCTACGCGTCCACTCGCAAATGTTTTTGTTTTTCCGCTTTTATTTTCATATTTCCTTTTTATTTCTATTCTCCTCCAGTGCTTCACCCTGAAGTGATCTGTTCCTCTTACGCCACAGCACTTTACTAACCATTACAATTAAAGAGCGACACGTCATACTTTTTGTCCATTTATAGCTACATTTAAAGTTGTGGAACTTCCATGAACATATTACTTGCATTAAAGCAGCTGTAAACAGTCGTTCCCTCACCAGCCTCTCTTTACTCTCTCTCTCTCTTGCAGTCGGTAAGACGAAATAAACGCAGCTTGTCATGTTACCGAGAAACCGCAAAGAAGCGTAAACTCCTCTGTTCTGTTGTGTAAATGGTACAAAGTGCTGACACTGGAGACTCCTTCCATAAAAGTTAAACAAACATCTCCAAAACCTCACCATATTGTCCATCATACGAGTCCGTTACTATAGAAACGCTAACACATAAGAACGAGTAAGCGAGCTAGCCTGATGGGTTTTTATATGATTACATTTTGTAATAATGCTTTTGCGAAAATATTATGATGTCACTCACCCTCGCCTGATTGGCTAAAAGTAACACGGTTATCCAGACGAACTCGTTTTTACCTTATTTTGTGCACATCGAGGTTTCTAACAAATCAAACTTGCAAGTGGACCCGTACCTCACCATCACATGCCGATGTGTATAAAGAATTCTCACGAAAGCAACCAAAAGATCATTGGATGTGACGTCGTTCGCCTCCCAATCAAGTGCACTTGACATTTTTTATTGACCACTAGAGGGCGCCGTTTGTGCGCTGCATAATGGTGCCAAAGTCATACAATCAGTACTGTTAATGATAAAATTATTATTAATAAAACATCACCACACACACACACACACACACACACACACACTAATAAGAAGATAAGATATTCAAAAATGCTCAACAAGCAAACTGACGCACAACAACAACTACAAGAAACTGTCAATCATCAACAAAATGTTGTTTGTTTTTGTTGATCAGTTTAGCGTCGTGTTTGTGTTTATGCCCTTTTTAGGGATCATCGATTTATTTAATTAATTATTACATTTATTCAATACTAATAAACATGAGTGTGTGTTGAGGCTCATTATAGTTGGTTGGTTTAGTTTGTTTGTTATTAATATCGCATGATGACGAAAGCGCACTTCACATAACCAGCAGGTCCTAACGTGGCCTTCAGCTTTAGAAAGTTAAATAAAAGAGTATTTTACTAAAAGGTACCGTTTTTAATTTGTGTAAAGAAGGGCTACATTTGTGTAAATATCTGTAATGTACAAAATTAAACTGTTAAAGTATTAATTGTGGATTTTTTTTTTTTTTGGTGATTTTGAATCAAGCTTTTTATAACAGGCTTTATTTATCAGTATTTGGACATATATATAAATAAAAAAAACAAAAAACAATTTTAATAAATGGTGGTTGTACACTAGTGTGTGTGTGTGTGTGTGTGTGTGTGTGTGTGTGTGTGTGTGTTATGGTGTTTATTCTGGCCGAAGTGATAAACGTTAAACAACTTGTTCATTTATTTGATTTGAAAATCAGATTTTTCTGAAAACGTATTATTATTATTATTATTATTATTATTATTATTATTATTATTATTATTTCTCTCTCTCTCTGTGTGTGTGTGTCTCTCTCTCTCTCTCTCTCTCTCTCTCTCTCTCTCTCTCTGTGTCTCGCTCTCTGTGTCTCTCTCTCTCTCTGTGTCTCTCTGTATCTCTCTCTCTGTCTCTCTCTCTCTCTGTCTGTCTCTCTCTGTCTGTCTCTCTCTCTCTCTCCCTCTGGTGGATGCTGGGAGTGGGTGTGGTTAGCGTGAGAGCTGCGTGTGAGAGCGCTTGCTGAGTTCTTACTCAGTTTCTTTCGTCTTTATTTTCTTTTCCTTATTTTCTTTGAGCACTTAGTTTGTTGTAAGTTAGTGATACTAGTTAGAAGTCCGTGTGTGTGTGTGTGTGTGTGTGTGTGTGTGTGTGTGTGTGTGTGTGTGTGTGTGTGTGTGTGTGTGGGGTGACATGGCGTCTACCCCTTCGGGGGTAGCGTCGCCTCTCTCCCTCCGGAATGGGATTAGGTGTGTTCCGGAGGTGAGCACATCTATCGAAGATGTTCTCCTCGCTGTAGGAGAACAGGTGGGCCATGATAACATCAACTCGGCCTCCAGAATGAACAAAGCGGTCGTGATCTTCCTGAAAACCGAGAATCTGGTCAGCGGGTTAATTGGGAGTGGTATATGGGTGAAGGAGACGTATGTGGCAGTTACACCTTTATCCACCCCGGCCTCTAAAATCACCATCTCAAACGTCCCCCCATTTATCACTAACGAGGCCATCGTCAAAGAGCTGACCAGATTCGGGAAAATCACCGGAGCGATGAAAATGATCCCGCTAGGCTGTAAAAACGCCACACTTAAACATGTCCTGTCATTCAGGAGACAGGTGTACATGTTCCTGAACTCTCCCAATAAATCCTTGGAGGTGTCTTTCCGGGTCACTAGTGGAGAAAACTCCTACATGGTGTACGCCAGCACTGAAAGTCTGCGCTGTTTTGAATGTGGGGATATCGGACACAAGCGCTTTACTTGCCCGCATAAAGCGCGTGCTGCTGATCAGCAAGGCCCACCTGTAACAGGAGAAAACAGCTCAGAACAGGAGGATACAGTGAAGGATCCCGACCAGGTGAAGGTGCAGAGTGATACTAACATAAAGGTAAGAGCAAATGTGGCTGAGACAAATACAAATGTGGCTGACAATAATGTGAATGCTGCTGATAATCTAGAGAATGCTGCTGATAATAATGTGCATAGTGCTGATGATGAGCAGCCAGGCTGCAGTGATGCTGGAAAGTGTGTGGATCAGAGCGATAACTCCTCTGTCTGTAGTGAGGCCGATCCGGAAGCTAAGATGTATGAAGAACAGTGTGATGAAATGGACACAGTTTCAGAAGTAACTGAAGATAGTTTCCGTGATGACGATTCAGTTACTGAAGATGATGATGCTGATAGTGATTTATACACAGTGGATCAGATTAATGCCTTCCTGGATGAAACTAAGGGGAAGAGTGTTGAACTAGTGAAGTTTTTTCCAGACCTAGACAAGTTCATACTATCGGTCAAGAAAGCACGTAAGGAAAGCAGCTTAGATGAGTTACCACTACTGAAAAGGTTCAGACTGAAAAAATACCTAACAGCAGTCAGAAAAAAGAAAAAATCGGTCAAGACTAAAGGTAAAGGTACACCTAAATAAGTGCACATGGGGATCTCTTTCTCTTTTGTTCTGCTTCCTATTACAACTGTCTTTACTATCATCCTACCCTCTTTTATCATGGACATCTTAAGACTCGGGTCCTTAAATATAAATGGGGTTAGAGATAATAATAAATGGGTTTTACTAAAAGAATATATAACTCTGAAAGATTTAAATGTAATATTTTTACAGGAAACTCACAGTGATGTGAGTAATGAAGTAGATTGGGGTCTACGGTGGGAGGGAGAGTATTTCCTCAGTCACGGGACCAATCTCAGTGCAGGGGTGGCAATACTTTTCTCTCCTAGATTAAATGTAAAGATTTTAACTGTTAATGAGGTGGAAAATGGGCGCTTGCTCATGGTCAAGGCAAAAATAAAAGACATGGAATTTGTATTTATTAACATTTATGCTCCGAATACCGGAAGAGAAAAAATCAGACTTTTTAAAACTCTCAATGATAAACTTGCTTCTTTCACACAAGATGTCTTTCTGGTTGTTGGTGGGGATTTTAACTGCACACTTGATTTTACTCTCGATAGAAACAGTGAAGAACCTCATCTTTTATCTGCTAAAACTTTAGAGGAAGTAATTACACAGACAGGGCTGGTAGATGTATGGAGAGAAAAGAATAAAAGTGTAAGACAATACAGTTGGCTTAAAGTGGCAGCAGGGAGAGTTAGTGCTGCACGCCTGGATCGCTTTTATATGAATAACACTCTGCGTAATAGAGTCATAAGTACATGCATTACGCCTTGTGGGTTCTCTGATCATCACCTCATCACAGCACATGTAACTGTATCACAAACAAAACCACAGTATTTTTATTGGCGTTTTAATACAAAGTTAACCCAAGATTTAGATTTTAATGAGAATTTTACGTTTTTTTGGGGGTGCTGGGCAAACCAAAAGAAAGAGTATGAAAACCTTCTCCAGTGGTGGGAGGTGGGAAAGGCTCAGATAAAGCTCTTCTGCCAACAATTTATGTCACACACTTCAGCTAAGGTTAAACAAGCAGTGTCTAATCTAGAACTGGATATCACAGCTATCCAAAACACCTTAATTGAACAAAACAATGTAAATATGCAGAAAAATATTATTCAGAAGAGACACGAATTAAGAAGGGTTTTACAAGAAAAGGCCAAAGGAGCGATTATTAGAGCACGTTTTACCTCTGTGCGTGACATGGATGCTCCTACATCCTACTTTTTTAACCTGGAAAAAAAGAGTGTTGCTAATAATTTTATGCATGTTTTACGAAGATCTGATGGAAGTGTTACCTCAGACCCGGTGGAGATGAGAGGACTAGCTGTTGATTTTTACTCAGCCTTATGTGCTAAAGAACTCACAGAAAAACAATGCTCAGATGAACTTTTTAAAAACCTGCCTGTGCTGGATACAAAACACAAAAAGCTTCTGGACTCAGAACTGACTTCTGAGGAAGTCACAACAGCAGTGCATCGGCTGTCCTCGGGCCGAGCACCAGGAATCGATGGACTACCTATCGAATTCTACAAATCTTTTTGGGGAACCATAGGCAAAGACTTTTATGAAGTTTTACAAGAAAGTTTTAAAGCTAAAATACTCCCAAAAAGCTGTCAACGTGCTGTTCTCTCCTTACTCCCCAAAAAAGGAGACCTGTGTCTGCTCAAAAACTGGAGACCAGTTGCTGTTTTATGTTCCGACTACAAAATTCTGTCCAAGGTTTTAGCAAACAGACTT
>CM042561.1:1147141-1154641 GCA_023630585.1 Cranoglanis bouderius
ACTAATGATAATGAGAGCTAATTCTGCACAGCTTTTTTTTTTTTCACACTGCACACAATGGAGCCTTTGTGATTTATAAGGATGGGTTTTTATTTATTTATTTATTTATTTATTTTTTATCTACGACGAACCAAAAGTACACACAATATTGCAGGGAAAAACTCATTTGTTTGCGTTGTAATGCAGTACAACACGCGTGAGATTATGATATTACGTTAAATAATCTGTTTAGTACATATCTTATACACCTTTATCACGTTATACAGGGAATAAAATACGTCCCTGACGCGTTATCAAATTCATCATGACCGTCAGGAGAGTCGTATTACACTGCAAACGCTACTGTAATGCAATGTATGTGTAATACACATACTGTATACGGGGCTACTAGCGAGGAACGAACGCTGTGCTCGGACGTCAGAAAGTTCCGAGTCCGTTCTCCCGAGTTCCGATCGTAAAGCGTTCCGATACGTCGAGTCGGAAAAACGTGGAAGCCGAGATCAAGGTGGTGTTTGTATGGCCGGTCTGCGGATTTAATAAAACCAAAAATATCAATAAGACCTGCGTAAATTATCTCGAAGAGAAATGACGCGTAATGGAGATCCACTGACTCACTTTTACTTCTTTGCTCGTGATGCGGAATTGCGTAAAAAAAAAACAAAATCCGAACCTACGAAGCTGTTAAAACACAGTTTCACGACCGGACACCTGCATTTCTTAACGCAAAAGGGGATTCTGTTCGCCGTCGACTGTGTGAGCGCCGCCATCTTGTTCCCGACTTCCGTTATTCTCCACAGTAAATAGCTCTCTACATTTCCACACTTTGCTAACTCGCTAGTTTGTTTAAATAGATCTCCTGATGAGCACGGCACCGATAAACCAGCTACGTAACTAGCGCGAGGTCACGTGCAGGGCGCGGTGGAAATAGTCACGTTGTGGCGTTTTTAACTCATCTGGAGGAGGAACAGTTACGGAGTCGTGGCTTTACAGAGACGAGATTTTAGAGACACTACGGTGATTTCGTGACTCATACGTACATTCGGGTGCTCGGACCCCTAATAATACGGCAGCAGGTTATTAGCAACCGTGCATGCGACAGTCTCGTAGAGAGCACGTCACGTCACGTCACGTCACGTCACGTCACGTCACGTCAGGATACATCATTGAAAAGCACGTTTAAAATCTTAACTCTTTCTTTTAAAAAAGAATTTTTTCTTTTGAATATTTCTACTCAGCTTTCCATCTCCCTTTCTCCTTTTCTTTTTTTTACCTTTACCGTTTTTTAGCTCATATTCTAATCCACATTTCCTCTGTTTTCTCTTCCTTCATCTTCTCTCTGTCTGTCTCTCTCTTTATCTGTCTCTCTGTTTATCTGTCTCTCTGTTTATCTGTCTCTCTGTTTAGTCTTCGCTCTCTGCCTCTCTCTCTCTCTCTCTCTCTCTCTCTCTTCTGTCTCTCTTCCTGTCTCGGTTTAGCCTGCCTCTATCTGTCTGTCTCTCTCTCTCTCTCCATCTGTCTCTCTCTCTCTCTCTCTCTCTCTCTCTCTCTCTCTCTCTCTCTCTCTCTCTCTCTCTCTCTCTCTCTCTCTCTCTCTCTCCATCTGTCTCTCTCTCTCTCTCTCTCCATCCATCTGTCTCTCTCTCTCTCTCTCTCTCTCCATCTGTCTCTCTCTCTCTCTCTCTTTTCTGTCTCTCTTCCTGTCTCGGTTTAGCCTGTCTCTCTCTGCCTCTATCTGTCTGTCACTCTGTCTCTCTCTGTCTCTCTCTGTCTCTCTCTCTCTCTCTCTCTCTCTCTCTTCTGTCTCTCTTCCTGTCTCGGTTTAGCCCGACTCTCTCTGCCTCTATCTGTCTGTCACACACTCTCTCTCTCTCTCTTTCTTTCTCTGTCTGTCTTTCTCTCTCTTTACTGTCTGTCTTTCTGTCTCTCTCTCACTCTCTCTGTGAATAAAAGAGGTGACAGGTGGGGAATTGAGGGGAGAACATTATTACCCAGTGTGCTCAAGCGTGACTGTGTGTGTGTGAGTGTGTGTGAGTGTGTGTGTGTGTGTGTGTGTGTGTGTGTGTGTGAGTGTGTGTGAGTGTGTGTGAGTGTGTGTGTGTGTGTACGTTTCCTCTGACCTTCACATCCAGATCTGCTCTTTCTTTCCTGAATTCTCTCGCTTTCTCTCTTCTCCGAGCTTCATGGTCTGATCTCCACATCCACATCATTACAATAAAGCACTGCAACTACACACACACACACACACACACACACACACACACACACACACACACACACTCGGGCTCAGTGACTCAGACCCTTCTCGGTCTGACTCACTGTAATTAGCGGTCATTAGGTGACAGTGAGATGACTCTTCCTTCTTTCTTTCATTCCTCCATTCATTCATTCCTTCTTTTCTTTCTTTCTGTTTTTATTTCCTTTCTTAAAGTGACATGAAACTTTCTTTCTGAACAGGATACAGTATCAAATCTTTCTTTCTTTCTTCATGATCTTTCTTTCTTTCTTTCTTTCTTTCTTTCTTTCTGTAAAGTGTTTATATAAGAAAGAGATTTTGTGCTCCTCTCTGATTCTCTGAATATTATTTTGGCAGTTCACTGTCACACAGAGGAAACCGTACATCACTTTATTCCCGTCTCTGTGTGGCTTTGTGTGTTGTTATTTTGGCTGAGGTTGTGTGTTATTTTGGCTGAGGTTGTGTTATTTTGGCTGAGGTTGTGCTGTGTTGTTATTTTGGTTAAGGTTGTGTTATTTTGGTTGAGGTTGTGTTATTTTGGCTGAGGTTGTGCTGTGTTGTTAATTTGGCTGAGGTTGTGTGTTATTTTGGCTGAGGTTGTGTTATTTTGGTTAAGGTTGTGTTATTTTGGTTAAGGTTGTGTTATTTTGGCTGAGGTTGTGTTATTTTGGTTAAGGTTGTGTTATTTTGGCTGAGGTTGTTTTGTTTTGGCTGAGGTTGTGCTGTGTTGTTATTTTGGTTAAGGTTGTGTTATTTTGGTTGAGGTTGTGTTATTTTGGCTGAGGTTGTGCTGTGTTGTTATTTTGGCTGAGGTTGTGCTCTGTTGTTATTTTGGCTGAGGTTGTGCTCTGTGTTGTGTTATTTTGGCTGAGGTTTATGTTTTGGCTGAGGTTGTGTTATTTTGGCTGAGGTTGTGCTCTGTGTTGTGTTATTTTGGTTGAGGTTGTGTTATTTTGGCTGAGGTTGTGTTGTTATTTTGGCTGAGGTTGTGTGTTATTTTGGCTGAGATTGTGTTATTTTGGCTGAGGTTGTGTGTTATTTTGGCTGAGGTTGTGTGTTATTTTGGCTGAGGTTGTGTGTTATTTTGGTTAAGGTTGTGTTATTTTTGCTGAGGTTGTGTTATTTTTGCTGAGGTTGTGTTATTTTTGCTGAGGTTGTGTTGTTGTGAGTTTGGTCACACTTTCCCTCCTAAATCTCCAGTTTAATGCTCTGTTCTGTTTAAACCAGCAGCAGCTACAGCAGGTGAAGCTCCTTTACAGTGACACAGCAACTTCCTGTTTCTGACTGAAACACCAAGTTCTCTGGATCTCGCTTTTCACCTCTCCATGAGCTATTGATCCAATTTACAAAGTGGGAGAGAGAGAGAGAGAGAGAGAGAGAGAGGGAGAGATGGAGGGAGGGAGGGAGGGAGAGAGGGAGAGGGAGAGAGGCTGAATTTCTAAATCTAAATACGATGCATGCAGCTTTCTTTTGCTACGCCTGAAGAAAGAAAACAGTGGCACATTATCAAAAAATATTTATTTTAAAAAAGTCATTAGTTTTATATTTGCACCCAAGGTTTGTTTCTAAATAAATAAATAAATAAATAAATAAATAAAAATCTTTATATATTGTCAAATTAGCCTAACTAGCTAGCATTAGCAGTGATGATGGAAAAAGTGAATATGACTTAAAAATCCTTTCAGAATAGCTAGCAGGCTAGGTTTAGCACAGAAGCTAATGAATGCTTATAATTATGACTTAAAAATCCTGTCAGAAAATCTGTCCAGTTAGCTGACCTTAGCTAGCTAGAATTAACCGTGAAGATTATTTTGAATACGACTTAAAAATCCTGTCAGGTTAGCACATTATAGCTAGCTGGCTAGCCTTCGCAGAGCTTATCACCTAAAACTCCTATCAGAAAGCCTGTCAGGTTAGCTCTTCTTAGCTCGCAGGCTACATTAGAAAATGAAGATTACAAATATGTTTTACTATGAGTTTATAAATCCTGTCAGATTAGCTCATAACAGTTAGCTGGCTGGAGTTAGCAATGGTTGATGATTATAAACATGAACGTTACTTCAAATCCTCTCAGAAATCTTGCTAAATTAGCTCATAATAGCTAACTGGCTAGGCTTAGCAGAGAAGATTATAACTGCTTATGAATATGACTTAAAATCCTGTCAGAAAATCTGCCAGGTTAGCTAGCGAGTTAGCTAGCTGGCTATAATTTGCAGTGAAGATTTTAAACATTTATGAATGAGCTCTTTTATAAAATAAATAAATAAATAAATAAATAATTAAAAAAATCCTGTCAGATTAGCTCATAGTTGCCAAGTGGCTAGTTTTACCAGTGAAGATTTTAAACATTTATAACAATAATTAATGATAAACATGAATATTATTTAAAAATGCTGTCAGAAATCCTGCCAAATTTCATAAACAAACGTGAAAACACAAATGTATCTTAAAAT
Source organism: Cranoglanis bouderius (assembly GCA_023630585.1). Taxonomy (NCBI): domain Eukaryota; kingdom Metazoa; phylum Chordata; class Actinopteri; order Siluriformes; family Cranoglanididae; genus Cranoglanis; species Cranoglanis bouderius. Next base: position 1,151,828 of record CM042561.1, read on the forward strand.
CCGGTCAGATTAGCTATTCTTGCTAGCTGTCTAGCTTTAGCAGAGAAGATGATAAACATTTATACATATGTCTTCCTATAAAAGTCCTAAAAAATCCTGTCAGATTAGCTGTTAATAGCTAGCTGGCTAACAGTATGCCTGAAAATACAGTATATGTGCGGATATTAAACGTTAGCTAGGGTAAATGCTAGCTTATGTTCTAGAACATTCTCGAACATTAGCCGGCTAGTTTAGTTTAGAAGATAAATATTTTGTTAATATTGTTGTGTGATGTTTGTCAGCTACTAAACTAAGATGAATATTTAAGGTTGTATTTGTGTAAAGTTACGACAGCTTTAGCGCTTTAGCACACATTTGAATCCATGAATGAATTTCTGGGTTTGTTCTGGAGGCTCACTGAAAGCTAGCGCTTGCTGCGGCGGTGTGCTAATTGCGTAATTAAAGATGCATGAGCAGGAGAAGATCGGAGCGCATAGTCCATTACACTGTCATCTCCTGACACGTCTCTCTCACACACACACACACACACACACACACACACACACACACACTCTCTCTCTCTCTCTCTCTCTCTCTGCAGTTTCAAACCTGTGCTATGTGTTTCTTTGGCTAACAACACTGTTCCTTACCATCGGTGTGTGTCCTTCACACCTTCCCTCCCCCACAGCCAGATGAAACAGCTCACACTCATCCAAAACACACACACACACACACAGAGAACCCACCAGGAACAGAGACACAATCCATCCTTCCATTATAGCTAAATATAGCACACATCAGTGAAAGGAGTATTTACGTACCTAGCCTGCTAAATTCTCCTGCTAATCCAGGAATCGTGAATTACAAATTCTTTTCGATATTTGAGAATTTCCTGTAGGCAAACCGGCTAACTTTCTTTGGTGAACTTCTCTACCACGCAATAGCTAGCTTATATTCCAGAATTAATGTTAGCTAGCTAACTCTCTTTGCGGACACACTAGTGAATAACTGCTAATAATTTGATCCTATGTTAGCTAGCTAACTTTGGGGAAACTTTCTAGCATATATTAGCTATCGTTTGGAGGGGGGGGGGAAATAAAAATAAAAATTGGATTGGATTTAGCAATGATCATTATAAACATGAATCACATGACTTGAATATCTTTTCACAAGTCCTGCCAGATTAGCTCATAACACGTTAGCTCATAATGCTGTCTGACTAGCATTTAGCAGAGAAGATCGTATATGATTATGGAGACATAAACCTGGCTTAGAGCTGCTCTTTGCTGGCTGCTGGGTGTTTTCAGTTCAAGATTAAAGTATTGGCACCCCGGTTGTGTTTGGGAGCGATGAGATCGTGTGGTGTTAGCGGTGAGCGAGGTTTCTGTCGTCGTACGGCGTAAACTCGGATTAACTGGACGGCGATCAGCGGCTCTCTACATCATCTGTTTGACGGCGCGAGTCTGAATTGTGACACGTCAGCTATGTGAAACATCCACAGTGTAATTACAGGACATGCTGCCACACACACACACACACACACACACACACACACACACACACACACACACACACACACACACCTACCTGAAAACTGTGTTTTCCTCTAACAGCTCATCCTCGTGTTATTTTCCTCTTATTCATATTTCAATTCATATTTGTGTATACAGAAGAGAAAAACGTTTTAAAGTCTATCTATCTATCTATCTGGTCATGCTGTTAGTTCTCTCAAATCAGAGTGTATTTCAAGGCAAGACCATTAAGAGGTGTGTGTGTGTGTCGTATTTGTTCTCTCTCTAACATGGCATTAACAGCAAAGAGTATCAGAATTGAGCTCCTCTTCTGTTCTCCCTCTATACTCCATCTCTTACTGAGGTCGTATCCTCACATGGGCTTTCATACCACTGCTATGTGGATGACGCTCGACTCATCCTCTCCTTCCCTCCCTCCGATCCTCTTGTTTCTGCTCGGATCTCAGCATGTCTGGCAGACATCTCATCGTAGATGGCAGCCCATGCTGACCCCCTGTCCACCACCGAAAGCTCCTACAATGGGCACGTGAGCATCAGAACTGGACCATGGAGCAATGGAAGAAGGTGGCCTGGTCTGATGAATCGGGTTTTCTTTTATATCATGTGGTCGGCCAGGTGCGTGTGCGTCGCTTACCTGGGGAAGAAGGTGAGCCGGCGGAGGCAGTGTGAAATCTGGGAAATGTTCTGCTGGGAAACCTTGGGTCCTGGCTTTCATGTGGATGTTACTGTGACACGTACCACCTACCTAAACATTGCTGCAGACCGAGTACACCCCTTCATGGTAACGGTGTTCCCTAATCGCAGTGGCCTCTTTCAGCAGGATAATGCTCCTTCACACACTGACAACACTGTTCAGGAACGTTTTGAGGAACATGACACAGAGTTCAGGGTGTTGTCTCGGCCTCCAAATTCCCCAGATCTCAATCCGATCGAGCGTCTGTGGAACGTGCCGGACAAACAAGTCCGATCCATGGAGGCCCCACCTCGCAACTTACAGGACCAACGTCTTGGTGCCAGATACCACAGCACACCTTGTGGAGTCCATGCCTCGACGGCTCAGAGCTGTTTTGGTGGCACAAGGGGGACCTACACAATATCAGACGGGTGGTTTTAATGTTATGGCTGATCGGTGTATATGGTGGTAATGAAGAAAAAATATTTTATTCAATATTTATTTAAGTATTTTTATTACCGTTATCATTAGAATAGAATTCACCATAAAAATATGGGAGCAAAAAGTGTTTCCTATAAGAAATATCCATATAAGTAATATATTACTTAAATACGGTGGTCAGAAAGAAAA
>CM042561.1:1159641-1179641 GCA_023630585.1 Cranoglanis bouderius
GCACATTTTTAAAGTGGATTGAGAGCAAATTTAGTGAAGTATACTCATGTACTGCTTAAGTGCATATATATATAAATATATATCACACACAGTACAGTATACTCAATTGAAGTACTTGATAGACATTTATCTTCCAAAAATGTGCGTCTATCATGGAGTGGTGCAGATTATGTGTTGGTTATAACATAATCCTGATAACACTGCTCTCATCAGCCCGTTAAGTTTAAAATTTATTATAACTACGCCTACTACTACTACTACTATCATTATTATGTCTCGAGAGAAAACCGAGCTGTCAGATGACTGACTTTTATTCCTTTAATCCCGTTCTCATCACCTCGATGTGCTTTTATTGACATTTCAATCGAAAGCTAATCCGTCTCTTAAATGCGTGCGAGAGCGTTAAACCCCCCGACACCTGCAGCGATGGAGTGAAAGGCGACGACCGCTCCGTACTGAGCCGATAAACATCCGAGAAAATCCACCGAGGGGTTTGTGGTTGAAGAAAAAATGTACAGTGGCACAAAAAAATATATGTAAAAAGATATGTAAAGATGACATTAAACTTGTAAAAAAAATCCATTTTTGTGTTTGTAAACCTCACAATGTTATAAATGGACAGCAGCTGTAGTCGCAGGTACTTGACGTGCCCTCGTCAGTGTGTTAATTACATAAAAATATAACATAACTTGCCTTTTTTTATTTACACTATCATGATTATCTGATCTAATCTGCACAGCCTCTGCTAATTCTCATTCCTTAAACCATAAAGTGAGACAAAACTGTAACTAGATGCAGTTTTGTTGGCACAACAAGGCTGAGGGAGCAGGAAAGAAGTCCCTCAGGTTTCTGTGGTTGGAGTAAAACAGGGGGCGGACTTGAGCAGACGGCTAATTCTGATTGGTCCTTCGGTAGCACTGACGCAAATTCTAACAAGGTCCAGCCATGGTCAGTCAGAGTGCACGATCAGACCATTAACTCGCTGCAAATCCACAAAATTGTAGGCTGGATTTTGCGACCACGCCCGTCTGGTCCCACCTCGGTTTCTCGGCGTGGAGATGCGACCGCACTGTTTAAATCGATACGGCTGTAAACACGTTCCATTGCTGCCTTTGCTACCACCACAGCAACGCTGCTGAACACGACTAGAGGTCGACTGATTGACTGGTTTTGCAGATTCCGTTGCTGGAGCGGCTGAGGAAGGCCCCGCGGTCATTATACAGTACGAGAGCGGCCTCTAGAGGCGAAATAAAAACCATCGCTGACAAATTTTGTTGTGTTATTTGAAGTGATTTTTTTTAAAAATCATTTTGGACGCCTCTATTTTTATTTGGATTGTTACTTTTTGGTTCATTTGGATGTATATCTTTTTATTTACTTTAATATTTATTAATAGTTATATATCAATATTTATATATTTATCTCATTAAAAAAATGAGATCGATATCTTTTTCATGTATCAATAATCAGGGAGTTTTCCCGACAATTATTGATTATCAGTAATTTTCAAATATAAATACTGGCTGCTGCAGCGCATACTTAAATCTGTATTGTAGGTGTACATGTATACTATTAAAACTATTAAGTTATGGAGATCAAATTGTATCTAGAGAATCTGTTACATCGCCCCCCTGTGGTCTCCCAAAGCTATTACACCAGGCATTATTAAAGACTAGTCTAATAGACTGCAATGTGAAACAGCCAAGTTACCCGTTTAAATGTAATTATAAACTATCGATGTCTCAAAGACACACTGAAAATTAACGTATCGATGTTTTATGTGTGAGATTTTACGGAAAAATAAAAAAATCTTTTTGTTTTTCCTCACCAGGGTGACGTGATGCCATCGATCACAGCGTTTACTTTATTAATGAACGACACGTCTCACATTTATTATTGGTTCATAGTCAGATTTAATGTTGCGGGACATCCGAGACACACAGTAGTCCCTGTTCTTCACCATCTCAATGATTCTATGGTTTTTCTTTGTCAAACCACTCTTTTTTTTTAAAAAAAAACAACAAACATTTATTATTAGTTCCAGATAATTTGATGTCGAATGTGACATTATTTCATTTTGGTTTGGATTAAAGCATGGAGCTTCTGGATAAGACTCTACCACACTCTCTCCTCCTTCACTCCGTTCTCTCCTCCGTACTCGTTTACGTCTCTGCAACAAGAACGGACTTGTCCTGAAAGCTGAATCCTGAAACTGGGTTTCATCAAACGGCACTGAAAAATGACTCTGGTGTCATTTTCACACGTATTAAGAGTGTAAACAGCTGGCACACACACACACACACACACACACACACACACACACACACACTTCTAACACGTTGCAACTATTCACTGAGAAATAATTAAAATATTCAAATTGAGGAAACAATTTAAAAAAAAAAAAAAAATTGTATTAGTTCTTTTAAAAAAATTAAAAACATTTTTTGTAGTTGATTTTTTCCAGTGAGATTCAGCAATCGATCATCATATAAACCCCAAATCACCTCATTTTTGAACAAAAGTATCCTCATATAATATCCATATTGTAAAATAATAATAATATGCTTTTCTGAAATATCGCTGACATTGCTTTTAAATAAAAATAAAATAAAATAATAATAATAATAATAATTACAAACTGATTGGAAGCTGCTGAATTTCCTTAAAAAATTGCAAAATGTTCATTTTGTAATTAAAATTTTTTATTTATTATTTTTTTCCCCAGGGATGATATATTTTGCAGAAGTTACATAAAACTTTTCGATGGAGATCCTAAAGGGACATTTGCCAGAAAAACCCCCCAGAAAAACCCCCCAATCTTGCGAATCTTTCACGTGGAAAACGGCATCACGTGCTTGTTTTAAAAAAAATAAAAATAAAAAGTTGTGAAAACGGAAAAATTCTCGTGCGCAAACCAAAACTTTTCATTCTTTTACATGATTTATTTATTTTTTTCCCTGAAGGAAAACGCAGAAGTAAGTGGTGAACATTTTCAGAAACCAAAAGATCTTGTAAAAACGAGTAATTTTCACGTGCGCACGTGTTTGGTCTCTTCAGGGACGTGTTTGCTTTATTTATTTTATTTTGTATTGCACTGAAATAACTCACTTTTATCATAGACGTGTTCTAGCTTTCCATTTTGCCGCCACGAAGCCGATTCGTTTTCCCCCAGACGCAGTAAACAGAGAACGTTCTGTCTGGAGAAAACTGAAATCATCGCGGAGAGGTTTTTTAAATTTTATTTCAACAATATTAAAATCACACGTTCGGGTACTGCAGCATGTATGTTTTAGACGGTGTACTGCGAGGTATATATTATTTTATAATTCCTTAAATCCGTTACACAGATGGTGTAAGTTGCTTTCGTTTTTCATTTTCTCTCGCTTTTAGTTTTCTATAATTAAAGCAGTCAGACATGACTTTTCTTAACAATAAATAAATAAATAAATAAATAAATAAATATCTCATGTTTCAACGCCAGCGATTCTACCAAATATCCACGTATATAGAATAGATGTAATAAGTGGATTTAAAACAAATTTAAAAAACCAGTTAGAATTTCTGTATTTTTAATAAAAGATGACATCATGTTTCTTGGGTGGAATGCAAATAAAAAATAAACCAAACGATAAACATTCTCTCGATTTTCCTTCTCCACATCCCCACAACCCCCACCCCAGAACCCCAGGCTGTATTTATTTACACGCTGAATCCTGGTTACTGTATTTTCTGTCAGCGGTGCAGTTTCTAATAAGCGCCATTATGTTTCACTAATCCGGATAATTTACCAGTTGGAGCTGCCCTCCGGAAAAGAAAGAAAAACACACGCAAAAAAAAAGGCAGCTAATTGTGCCGTGGCCGAGGCCGTAAATCAGATTGTGCCGGTGTAATCTGATCTCTTTGTCACCGAGGCTACAAACACGATGTTTTGTCCCAGCATGCAGTTCTGCGGAATAAAAGGAGCCCGAGAGCATCTGATTCAGGAGTTTAATTCACCGATACTCTCGCCGTTATTGATCACCAGCTCTATAAATAAGCTCTAGCTCATCAGTTCTGTCCGTTTCAGACGCCTGCACAATTAATTATTTCAATTTTAATCATTTAAAGATTTTCTTTATCATCAGCGACCGTGATGATGAGCTCAAGTGATAAACCACGATGGCCGAAAATGACTTTTGAATACGTGTTACTCTTATTAATTAGATTTTTACATGAACTGAAGCGATTTATTTTGCTTGTGAGGTTTCTGATAAATTATGCTAATATCACAAACCACAAAACAGAAATAAGACCCCACTATTACTGAAAAATCAGCCTTTTACATCACTAAAATTATAATTTATTCATAAAGTGGTATATTTTGATGCGACGTTGTATTTAATCTCGTTTAAAGAAAAAGAAACTTTAAGAAATGATACATTTTTACTTTTAAATGAAGTCAACTGGTTGGCTGTGGAAAACTGTGTGTGTGTGTGTGTGGTGCTGTTCCAGTAAAATAATCAACAATGTTAAGGTGTGATGAAGCAGAGTTACTGTTACCACCCCAACATTGCTTATTTTCCAGTAACAGCATGTCCTGAAGTGTTTTATTCCTCTTACACCACAAATATTTTCCCAACGATTACAATAAAAAACATTTATTTAAGAAAGACAAGTTGGTTCCTGTTGTCACTTACGTAATAACAGCTATAAATGGTCGCTCCCTCACCAGCCTCTCCCTCTCTCTCCGGGTTAATAATTATTTAATTAGGTTTTATGAAGCAATATACTGCGATGTATCGTAGAAGTGATGATCAGCACCAACCTGTGATGAGACGGAGCTTAAGGAAATTACATGCAAACGCTAACAGAAAACAGGAGCTCAGTCACAATGAGAAAACACACACACACACACACACACACACACACACACACACACACACAACTGTATGGAAGCTGAATGTGATGAGCAGCAGGTGATCTCGCCTGCTGCTGCTGCTGCAGTTATTAAAATATTAATGCGATGAAACAGGATTCCCAGCTCTGAGCCGAGCTCCATCCCTCTGCAGCTTTCTCTTTATTCCTCGCCGTGGCTGCAGAGAAGCAGCGCTGCACCGCCGAGGGTTACAGGTATTTTTAGAGTAAAGAAAAAAAACAACACACAGCTGTTACATAAGAACTTACATAAGGAGGAAAAAGTGTCGATAATCAGTTTTATAGGTGTGTTCTTTCCTCTTCTATAGACTTCCCGATTCCTTTCCCTCTCCAGCTGCCATTTATACCCTTTATTTCTGCTCCAGCACTGCCATTTCTGCTCTTCCTTTTTACTTACTTTTCCCGCTACAGTTGCCATTTCAACACTTCCCTTTTTCACGGAAGCTGACACCTCTACACTTCCTTTACCCTTTGCAGCTGCCATTTCAACCCTCCCTTTTTGCTCCAACACTGCCATTTCCCTTTACAGCTGCCAGTTGTACACTTGCCACTTGTACACTTCCTTTTTACTTGCTTTTCCGCTACTTTCCTTTCCTCTAGAGCTGCCGTTTCTGCACTTCATCTTCCCATTCTTTCTCTCTATACCTGCCATTTACACTTCTTTTAAACTTCCTTTTTCCCCCTCCACAGCTGCCGTTTCTACACTTCCTTTTCCTCCACACATTGGGGACAATTATAGAGTCAAGGTTTTTCTGCACCACCTGCTTCGGCTGTGAAAGAAAGCGATAATGAAAAGGAAAGTGTGAATTACTACTGATTAGAAAATATAGTTCGAGCATTTTGTTTTGGACGGATTATTAATAGAGAGGATCACTTCATCCAGCTGTAGATAGTCGGGTCGAGAACGACCAAGAACTGATTTTATTTCATCAGATATTATAAACTTACTTTAGTGGATACTGAATCTCGGTTTCTAAGTCCTGACTGAAAGCAGCAGAGACAGTCGAGTTAAATAATGGATTCTTGACTTAAGGCTCAACTCAGAAATAATGTTAAATTAGTGATGACATAAACCCTGTTCATGGCAGTAGTTTCACAGTTTTTGGACTATTCATGTCTATAGAAAAATAATTTCAGGCCTTAATAGCAGATAGTTCTGAGCTATCAAGCATCTTAAAAATTCAGTATAATTTAGCCAAAGCCTAGATTTAATCTGTGCCTGCCCTGATAGTGGAAGGAAATGACATTATGTTTGATCCATTTATTCCTCAGGGGAGCAAAGACCTGTCCGCTGGTAGCCTCCGTAATATTGACAGACCACTGAGCAGCAGGTAAAAGTTCAAGCAAATATTGTGACACACTAATAATGTTTATATTGTGAAAGAGAAGGATTTCAAGAATCTAATCCACGTCCGATATCACGTTATACAGACCGAAAAGCAGGCACAAAATAAGAAAATGTAATATTTAGCCTAATTTAGGAACAGTACAATGAAACCGGTGCATCATAATAATTAAACCTAATGACTAGAGATGCACCGATCGACCGGCCAGGGACCGGAATAAACTGTTTACACATTAAATCATATTATTAATTGTGTTATTAGGTCATTTAACTCAAACGTACTCATTTTAAAATGGTAAAATGTACAAGATTTTACTTTTATTACAATTTAGTTTTATTGTTTGTTTTGCATGTACTGTTAAAAAGCTCGTTAAAATAGTTTTTCAAACATGTGCCACGACTTCGTTATGAGTGTGACTGACTGTGGTTAAGCTTTACAATCACCTAAAAAAAATAATAATCAACCATTCAGCCAAGTTTTCATAATTGCCACTGCCAGCAAGCAGGCCCCGACCTACTCCTCCACTCACAACCTTCCATCCTGAGGTGGAGAGACTTCACCAGGGCAGGAAGTACCCAGTTATGTTTTAAAGTGTGTGTAATGGGCTGCTCTACAGAAACTTAAAGCTGCAGTGACGTCCGAGTCGTTTACACGTAAACTCGATGACAAGCGACAGGGCCACTCCCTGTCTTTAAATTTTTATTGTGTTAAACTGATAATAGAAATTCTTTAAATGGTAAATGAAGAAAGATCTACATCACACAAGCCTAACTAAGTAAAACCCAAGTAATATTAAAGACATGGTTATGTTAACTGGAAATAAACCAGAGCTTTTTCGTGTATAATCAGACTTTGCATTCTAGTAGCAAGCAGTGATTATTAGGGGTCCAAGCATTATTTTGCAACCATGATCCTACTTTACAATTATTGTTAATGAACCTTAGCCTAGTTAATCTTGATAAAATATTATCACATTATAGACTACATGCATAATTTAATCCATGTCAAGTTGAAGAAATTAATGCGTAGTCCAAATGTGTAATTTGCAGATCTTTGATGAGCCTTCAGGCATGCCTGTCACTCTGTAAAATCAGATCTTTTTAGCTGGTGTGGTGGAAATAGCCATTTAGCACACTGCCTGTAAAATAGTTTGTCCTAATGAAGTCTGTTTAAATAACAGAACAAAGATATTCTAATTGTTAATAATAGGAGCAAAGAGAATTGTAGCACATAACGCATGCTAATATACAATGTCGTGGTAGCATATCGTTACTGCATGTACATGTGTATCATGCACATAAAGGCACTTCTGCACTTATTTTCATCATACATTATTAATACAATAATTACCCGAGCCTTTTTAGCGCTGGGTTGCTTTTAGACGGAAACTCGCACATCAGAAACATTGTTCGCATCAGTGTAACTAAAGCAGAAAGTAATTACACCGATTTAGCGCCGAGTCCATAGGCCACGGACTTCAAGGCAGATCTCGGATCAATGCTTAAGTGGATCACTAGCTCACTAAGCAGAACGTGTCACATTGATCCCGAGTGGGAGGTATCGGAAATCAAGTCTTAGCCTTGAGAAATGTTCATGTCTTTTTCCTTTTTCAGCCATTCAGATGGTTTTCATCCCACCCATAAAACCTTCAGTCAGACAGGAGAGCTGCTGACTTCAAAGGGAAGCGGTGAGCAGCTCAACGCTTCGGCACTCCATCATCTCGACGGAAATCACAATCTCGAGCGCAAAATACCAAACGCTGGTTGACTTCATTCGTTCAAAAGAATGCACTGAAGCGTTGCAACAGTCTGAGAAGAAACGTTTAGATCTGTGAGAGAGGTGAAGCAACACCGTGACACTTCGTATAACTGCCGATCCGACGTTATTGCTGAAATATTCATACTTTGTATCAGCATTACTTAAGTGCAACCAGAACTTCATTTATAATGATTTACGATCCTGGCATGGAACTGAATGCACTCAGAAACATTAGCTCCTGCTGCTGAGTTGCAAAATTGACATCATTTAGGCTACATTTACACGACCCTTCAAGGGTGTAATGTGATAATGACCTCTGCAAAAAAAAAAAAAAAAAAAAAAAAAGAGGATTTTGAGAATTCAATTATGTGTGAATATATCGTCAACATGGCGGTGGGCGATATCCTCATCAATCAGGAGCCTGATACTTGACTTGATCAAGATGCACATCACTACATCCAATAAATCAGCATTCAGATGAGTTTATTTAGCAACTACAGCGATAACTGGACGAGTTATATCATGACTTTATTTTGCTTAGTTTCGACATACAGCAGGTAGTGTGATTCAGAAGCACGAGCTGTAATTATAGCATCGAGGTGCGTCACACCACCACAAAGTGCACCAAACATAGCTACACACCAAATGATTCATTTTCTCCTCCAAGCAGCTACAAAAAAAAACAAACAAAAATAAAGAATAGCCTGGCCATGAAATCCACTTGTCCTGGAAGATTCATTTGTCCATTCTGGTCATCCATCATTGACCAGCAAAGTCCTATTTCAGCATTAAGAGCTTTACTGTTATCACTGCAATAGATTACAGATTACAGGTAGTACAGTACAGATTGTATCCTGGTTTGCCTTCTGATTCGTTGGTTGCACCTTCTGTTCTGCTTCACGAGATCCGGATGTCCTGTGCACCTTGTACAGTGATGTAAGAAGATATTTTACCCCAGACATGGCTGACATCAACACCACTGTCATATACCAACATAAATCCCTGGGCTTTAATCAGAACATTTCAAATGAAGTAATTTACCAATTATAGGTATCCCTGAAACCCTCACTGGACCCCCTCAAGACTGGTCCTTGGGCAGCTACAGATGAACGCCAATTAGTATAACATCTAAACCCGGTGTTCAGTGTACTCTATGGTTTGGCAAAGGGGGTGTGGGTGGGGTGGGGTGGGGTGGTGGAAGCTCAGAGAGCAAGAATGTGGACTTGTCCAGGAAGCCCATGGACCAGTTTAGGAAATATTTATTAGCTTTTTTTTTTAACTTTACAATATGAAACCAGGGCTGCTTCCCAACAGATGATGCAGGATATTTGTACGTTTTGAAAGATTTCATTTTTATTTCAGCTTTTAAAGGTTTTTTGTCATCATTAGCATTGATGGATATTAATGTAGAAATCTAACTACAGTGGTAACAATTTCCTTCCATTTTGTTGATTAGTTGTTGTGACCGACGAGAACAGAAATCAACCACCACTAACATGCCGCAAAGCTGTAACTACTCATCAGGGAGCTGAATTCATTAGCTTCAAACTTTAGCTAAGGGTACATCAAACCTCACTAAAGTGCACTTGGAAGTGGTTTGAGACCACCTTGCTCAAACCGTAGTACGATTGCTTTGAAAACACCCCAAGATTACATTTACTCAATAATGGACTACTGAAGTCTTGAAATATTTTAAGAAATGGTGGCACGATAGATGGCTACCATTCGACACGATGTGGCATTGATAATTTTTTGCAATATATGACCAATCCTTTGCGTCTATTACCATAAGTATGTTTCAGATCTTTGAGTAACACTACAATAATTAAGATAAAAATCTTACCTATTTCAAGTCCATCCTCTTCATTTTGAGACTGCTAGGCAGGCAGATGCTTCCAAGTGCTAACAAAAGCAGTAGGAATCAGCGAATAAGGCACTGTAGTGATGCTGTTCCAGCTGTCCGATGTTGGATCGTAGCAGTCCAGTGTCTTACACCGCTGTGTCCCAAAGTAGCCTCCGACCACATATAGTTTGTTCCCTGAGGCTACAGCATGGCAGCTCATCCTTTTAGAGGTCATGTCTCCTACACGTGTCCACTGGTTGGTTTCACAGTCGAATCGGTAAGCGGAAGCAGCGGTAAACTCCGTATCACCACCCATGATGAAAATCTGGCTTCCCAACACAGCGGCTGCGGTGTACCGCCACGGTTGAGGACATTCCGCTGCTATGGTCCATCGGTTCTCTAGAGGATCATAGCACTGGACTTTGGAAGCCTTGTCCCTGTGGATGGTAGTCCCACCAAAAACAAACAGCTTTAGCTTAGCACTGACCACCGCTGCATTACTGACGCCATCTCTGAGCGGTGCCATCATGGTCCATTTGTTGGTTAGAGGGTCATAACGTTCTACTTGTTTCAAAGATACCGAAGGGGAAGCAGGAAAGACGCCGGCTATAGCAGTGTGACCTCCGACTACGTAAAGGCTGTTTTCTAGTTCTGCTGATCCATGACCAAATCGTGCAATCAACATGGGTGCACCTTTAGACCATTCCTCATGGACTGTATCATATATCCAAACATCTTTTGACACGCCGTTTTCCGAGCCTCTTCCTCCGGTCACGTAGACCTTGCATCCAATGGCGCATGCACTAAATTCCTTTCTTGGACTGGGTAAGTCCGACTTGGGTATGATTTCTTTTGCTTTATGATCTACTTGGTAGATTTTATCACACATGAAGGTCTGGCCTCCAAGAATGAGCAAGGTGTGACCAGCTTTGCGTGGCCTTGCACACGGACTGGTGACGACTCCATCGTTCTGCAGAATCTTCTTCTTGCATTGGATGGCCTCTTCAACAATCTGTCGACTCCGCTTGTCCGACAGAACCAGTTCCTCGCAAGCCACGGCCTCGATGAGGCACTCGGAAGGCAAAAGCGCAAGACGGATACCCCGAAGAAGCTCAGGGAGGTAGTCTCTGCGACTATCTAAATCGTACCTGACCCAGCGCATGACCGCATTGAACACGATCTGCTCGTCCTCGATCTCCAGCTCATCGCTGAGTATAAGGTCTAAAAGCTTGTCTTTAGACAACCCGTAAAAGTCTTCAGTGTCCCGAACAGCTTCAAAGTGAACCAGGCACATCCTCCATGAGAGTTCATACAGGCGCTTGCACTGATGCGCATCGGATAGAAGCATCATACCCAGGCAGTTAGAAGAATGAAGGTTCTTTTCGAGGAACTCTGCAGCAGCATCGCAGATATCATGGAACTGCAGCATATCTGCAGCTTCAAGAAGCGATTCTGCATTCTCCTCATTAATGATGACCCGTGACGAGTAAGCAAAGTCCAAAAGTAGCTCCAGAACCTCTGGGTGCACGCTATCACGGAAGTTGACGTCGCTGTCCAGACTTTCACGGAGGCCTCCACTGAACATCGCTTCGAAGTAGCGACTGCAAGCTGCCAAAACCGCCCGATGGCAAGGAAAGGAACGATCTCCAGCCCATAAGGTCACGTCTGTAAACATGCACTGTTTGCGGAGGGTATTAAGGTGCGTCAGGACGCTGTCGGGATGCGAGGGCTTGTGGAACAGCGAGATGTTCATGGAGCCTGTGCTCGTCCTTGACTTGCGGTTTTCATGGACGCTGACTGACATGTTTTCAGGTACCTCCAAGGAATCAGCTTGAACTGAAGTAAAGGAGAAAAGAAACAAGTCAGTTTGTTTTCTCAGAGATTCTACAGAGTTGATGTCGTGCAGCAAGGGGTGGGCAATATGGCTAAAATATACATCATCCTGTTTTGTGAAATATCAGAATACATAATTTCCCTCAGGTTTTGCTAACATAGCTAAAGAACAGCTTCAGAGATTTTATATCGATATTGACCGATCATATTGCCCAGCCCTATCAGGGAGCAAACAGAGCAACCATGACAACACCAAAGCGAAAAAAGAAAAAATCAGCCAGGTCATGCAGACTGCTAATTATAAGAATTGTTAACGGTATTAAAATATAAATCCGTTAGAACAGAGATGTTAATCTTATAAAACCCTGATCTTAAAAAAAAAAAACAAACAAAAAACTTTGTTGCTGAGGAAAAGCAACAACAAAAAAAAAAAAAAACAAAGTAGAAACCATCAGCCGTTTACGGAAATCTGGTTTTAGAAATAGTACTGCCTCAACGGCACTCGTATCAATCAATGACATCACAATACAATAAAACGATTTTTTAATAATCGAGAGACACTTCGTTATCCTCGACTCCACACTGACAGCGGAGTCTCTTCAGATTTTGGTTAGACATTATGGAGCCAACAATGAATCCAAGAGCTTAATTTCGAGCCCATAATTCATGTTACATTTACAGACTATTACATTTAAGAGCAGAACGAGGTTTCATCTTCCAAGCCAAGCTCTTATTCATTGATCCATGCAGTGGTTTAAAAAAAGAAAAAAAAAAAAAGAAAAAGAAAAGAAGAATACCCCTGAAAATACGCTGCAGGAAACCGTGCATATACACCGATAAATATAAACGCATTTATTTAAAAAATTAAAATAAATAAAAACCATTTATAAATACACATAAGCATTTAAATAGTGTGTAGGTCCAATAATGCACGTTGATCCACTGGCTAATTTTATACGCCCTTCTTGTCCGATATTGTTTGCTAGTTGATAATCCGTAGGAGGTGTTACGGTGTGAGCCAGAAAAAGACTGAAATGTCAAGGATTCATGGTATTAATCTGTTTAAAAACATAAGTCTTATAAACATTAAAAAAACAAAAACAAAAAGAAACAAAAATCGTTCGACTTTTAAAGCACGGCGGAGCCACACTAGTGACGTCCCTACTTTAAAAATAAATTATGCGTAGCCACAAATTGGTGATGCAGGGGAACGAGAAAATTACGTTAATTTCAACTAAAAATGCCATTTTTTAAATTCGTTTTTGTTGTCTTTTTTGTTTTTGTTGACAGAAATAAAGAGAGATTTTGGTAAAGTTATTATTCGTAGTTATTTTAACTACATTTTTGTCTAGTGTTTTTCCGTCAACAATACATTTTTATAAAGGCTGAGTAAGCTTTAACAGGCCACGATGACGTATCAAACCTAACACTTTACAAATAACGTTAATGGTGGTGATAATTAGTAAGTTATTTAACACTTTTTTGCTCGTTTGTTTGTTTTATTTTCTTCGTTCAGCGCTCAGACACGTTCGAACACGGCAGATCACGAGGGAAAATTTTGCCCTTGTGGACGGACACTGGACACCTGACTGAAAATGTAGTGTCATGGTTGTGTTACTGTTTATTGCACATTACAAGAATCATTGGAATCATCTACAAATCCACCGTCCAGCTGAGTTTCCCCCGACTGATTAAACCTGAAAGGATGGAAATGCTCGTTCTTCAGGAATCGGCTCTGGATAATTCAATTGTTCGTTATGGGCAGTATGAATTGAGAATTGAGGTAACCGTGTGATGGCGAAAGCTGGGGATGAATGATGAAAGTCGGAATCTGTCGTTGTTTCCTGACGCCATCACGACGGCTATCGAGTCGGACGATTTAGTCCTAAATGTCCGTCGGAAAATGTCATTTCTACAGCTTTGAGATCGATAAAAATAAATTAGTCGCAATACGAGTTTCCTTTTCCTCCTGTACGAACCTTAATAACCTTCTGTCTGACTTCTAAAAAAAAAAAAACCCCAGTAAACTTTACAGCCGGCGACTGCAGCTACAGCCGACTTGTAACAAGCTTCCGGTATATTTTCCGTATACGCATGTCTAGCCACGCCCCCTTTCCTTTCCTTCGTCCGGCCCACACGCCTCCAAAGCCACGAGCGATCTCCTACACCGTGAAAAACCCGTAACAACCCTATTTTCAATTCCAAGCATGCGTCTTACAGACTGATCCAGATCATCCGAACGGTGTTCCACGTCACGGCTTCGAGTTCGAGTCGTACACGTCTGGAAAACGAGAAGCCTCGAGAAGCTTCAGGAGATTTGCAATTCCAATGAGGAATGGCGGTTTAAATATTTTAGCGTCCAGTGACAAACACAAAGTGGAACTGAAACGAGGAAACGTGAACGTTTTTAACAAACCGGGAATGTGTGTGTGTGCGCATGCTGTTTTGTGGTGGTGCAGGCCATGCACGAGGAAATCAGCCTCCGGTGCTGGTCAGCCAAAAAAATACCACGAGGCATGCACGAGCAAATACAGGGAAGAAAGGGATGAGGTTTTGTTTTTTGATGCAGGATCGATGAGGGATGAAATCGGTGGAAGGGATCAGATATCTCTTGGGGGAAAAAAACGAAAACACTTACAGCGACAAAATCTGCTGACCCAAGAGCAGGCACTGACCGAGAAGATCTGAGGAGGCGTCTGCATCGGTCCCAAGACACAGCAGATCCTCTACACGGAAAACAAACGGCGTGAGGTTGGAGCCCCTCCCTAAAGCGGAGGTGAGGAGGTGTAACCCTTCATTCCCCCCCCCCCCACCTTTCCTGGGGCCAGTGACAGTTTATTATCGTTTCAGTAGTTAGCGCTCATCTTTAATGTTGTTTATTGTAAGAAGAAATCACAAGTATAAGTATAATCCACATCCACATGTATACAAATTTACACGTTTCTAAACCCTCCTCATTTAAACTAGCTGCAGCCGAGACCTTCGCGAAGATCCGTAATGAGTAAGTAAGGAATAAAACACTCGTGGCACGCCGTCATGGTAAAATAATCAACGACAGAGTGGTGTGATGAAGCGGAGTTACAGTGACCACCTGGAGTGTTTTTATTCCTCTTATACCACAGCAGCTCCACAATGATTACAACTCATTTATTTATTTATTTATTTATTTATTTATTAAAACGACACGTCATAATCCGTTTAAAAGAACAAAACAAACAAACAAAAAAAAACAACTTATTTACCATCCAGGAAGCAGGTTAGTTCCTGTTCTTACGCCATAGCCTCTCATTCTCCTCCTCTCCTTCTCACTCTTAAAATAAAAATTAATTAAAAAAAGGGGGAACTTGTCATTTTAATGAAAAACCGCAAAGAAGCGTGAACTTGAAAAACTTCGTTACAGCTTTACTTCCGAATTGACACTGGAGACTCCTTCCATAAATATATATATATAAAAACTTTGCCGCATCGT
Source organism: Cranoglanis bouderius (assembly GCA_023630585.1). Taxonomy (NCBI): domain Eukaryota; kingdom Metazoa; phylum Chordata; class Actinopteri; order Siluriformes; family Cranoglanididae; genus Cranoglanis; species Cranoglanis bouderius. Next base: position 1,174,805 of record CM042561.1, read on the forward strand.
TTTAATTTTTTTATTTTTTTTAAAACTCAGTTTATCTGTGCAAAGCGTCCGCAACTTAAACAAGTCCATGTGAATAAACGGTTACCATAGAAACCATAACATACCTCACAGAAAAATTAACAAACACCTTCTGACCAATCAGAATCCAGAATTCAACAATGCTGTGGCATAAAATGACAAAAATCCAACATCCTTTCCTTTATTATGGGCCAATTAAATTAATCCAGTGGTTAAGTTTTTAATAAAATCCACATCTGTCTGCAGTGGTTTAGTGGTGGACTCGGGTCGTCAGAACCGGCTTACAAAACCCGCTTTTTAGTTCTAATGTTAGCAAGGTATTAAAACGTATCTAATAAGGTGAGGTGTTCCAGATGTTCCAGATGTAGTATTGTGTTGGTTTTGCTTTTATCAGTCATATAAGGGTTTGGAAATAAACACCACCTTCTTTAACGAGACCGTTCCATCAGGGTTTTTTCCCCTCTTAGGAGTTCTCTGGTTTATTAGTTTGGTCTCAGTGCAGCATCAGAACTGGCTTCTGTTTGGTTTAAAAACAAACAAACCAACAAATAAATAAATAACCAAACAAACAAACCAGTGGATGGAAACGGCTGGATTTTGGCGAATTTATTCCAGTGGTTTTGGATTCAGTTCGGTCTTTAATGAGGGTTTTATGTTCATATTTCGTATCAATGACAAATAAAACGACCACAACGGAGGAACGATGGATGGAAACTGCAGAGTGACAATGTCCATAAGGGGGAAAAAAAAAAAAAATTCCGTTGCTATAGGAACGATAACGTATTAGAACGAGCGCGTTGATGCGTCAGAGCTGCCGTTATAGAAAGTTGATCAACGCCTCCTGGCCAATCAGCCGAGCGGGTTCGAAAGACATGAAGCCGAACGCGGCGGAGAAAAGGAAAGGACCGCCGTAAAGTCGTCCAGCGAGGAGTAATTAAATGATCTCCGAGCTCGTAAAGAAGTTCCTCCGAAGTTCATCCTGTCTCCCATGGCAACAGTCGCTCAACAACGACGGAAACGACGCCAAAGTCGGCGAATCACCGAACACGAACAAGTGACACCTTTTAACCGGAGAATAAAGCTCCTTCTTCTGTCGAATGTTCTCTCAGTCAGCGTTCCTGACCGATTTTCCTCAGGATCCTTTCACTCGGAGCGTTGGTATTCCGGTGCGTCTTCACTCCGGCCGGAGGGGAAGCGAGACGCTTTTCACTTCAGGTTTTTTTTTTTTCCCTTCCCAAGTCGGAATCAAACCTTGGCAACGTTTTCAGGGTTTACATCCTTCAATGGATCACCAACTGGCATGAAGTCTTTCTTAACACCGAGGAGAAAAAAAACAACTTCCATTAGCTCCAGGGTGGTGGGGGGAGGGGGGATTCAGGGGTGGGGGTGGGGGTGGGGGGTGGTTCTGGTTGGGGGAAATCTTCTGCGTGAAAAGAAAAAAAAAAACGTTCGGGATTATTATAACGCTATAATATTTCTTTTGTACAGAGTTTTCCCTACAACTCAAGCCCATGTAACGTCAGTAATAAAACACTTCGTGTCGTGCAGTCGGAGGAAAATAATCAACGTCAGAGCGGCGTGATGAAGCGGAGTTACAGCTACCACGACCAACGGTGATCGTTTTCCTTTAACAGCACGTCCCCGAGTGTTTTATTCCCTCTTACACCGCAGCAACCTACCAACGATTAGCATTTTCTGCTTATTAAAAGACCATGTCATTTTTTTTTATCCATTTATAGTTACGTTTATGTTGTGTTATGAAGTTAGCTCCTGTTGTCATTTACGTTACAGCAGCTATAAACGGTCATTCCCTCACCTCTCTTTATTCTCTCTCAAGTTAAAATATATATGTATATATATTAATTTAAAAATCACAGCTCGTCATGTTACCGAGACGTTAGTTACAGCTTTACCTCAGACTGTCACGAAGCACTGGAACTGGAGACTCCTTCCGTAAATGTAATCTCCTTACAGAAAACGTCCCTGTGAACGAGCTGTTGCTATAGAAACGATAACGTATCAGAACGAGCGCATTGATATAAACCTGGTCAAAAGTATTGACTGAAATGTTACTCAATAATAATCTTACGGCTAAAAATATCTAGTTTTCGTCGACTAAAACCAGACTAAAATACCCAGACTTTTAGTCAACTATAACTTATAAATAAATAAATAAATAAATAAAATCAGGATAAGGTTTGACTAAATATGATAAAAACTATCCAGGACATTTTACACAGGACTAAGAGTTAATTTAAAAATTGCCGACAAAATCAACACTAATTGGGTAGATCTTATTTTCCTCTAACAGGTCTTGTGCAAGACATTTGCCGTTGATGACGAAGCTCCGCCCCCAGGATATGGAGTAGACTGTCTATGAAATGACTGACAGGAAGCACGTCCAATCACAAACAAGCGCTCCGGACCCGAGGTCGGTTTTAGGAACGGGTTTTCTCAGCAACTTAATGAACTTTTGCTAAGAACTTTTTACTCCATCTTTTATAAATAAGTCATTTTTAATGTAAAAAAAAGACGAATGTATAAAATGATAATTTTAGTGTATTGAAGGGAAAGTGTTAGTAAAGCTGTGTGTTTAATTACGTATCGTGTGGCGTAGAAACTCCTTTAATCATCACGATACGATATTATTCCAGTCACATCCTCATCACCACATCCTCATCCTCTCCTCACATCCTCATCCTCTCCTCACATCCTCATCACCACATCCTCATCACCACATCCTCATCTCTCCTCACATCCTCATCACCACATCCTCATCACCACATCCTCATCTCTCCTCACATCCTCACCACCACATCCTCATCACCCTCTCATCCTCATCACCCTCTCATCCTCACATCCTCATCTCTCCTCACATCCTCATCTCTCCTCACATCCTCATCCTCTCCTCACATCCTCATCCTCTCCTCACATCCTCATCACCACATCCTCATCACCACATCCTCATCTCTCCTCACATCCTCATCTCTCCTCACATCCTCATCTCTCCTCACATCCTCATCTCTCCTCACATCCTCATCTCTCCTCACATCCTCATCTCTCCTCACATCCTCATCTCTCCTCACATCCTCATCTCTCCTCACATCCTCATCTCTCCTCACATCCTCATCTCTCCTCACATCCTCATCTCTCCTCACATCCTCATCTCTCCTCACATCCTCATCTCTCCTCACATCCTCATCTCCCTCACATCCTCATCACCCTCATCACCCTCTCATCCTCATCACCCTCTCATCCTCATCACCCTCTCATCCTCATCCTCATCTCTCCTCACATCGCCATCACCACATCCTCATCTCTCCCCCTCCATCCTCATCTCTCCCCCTCCATCCTCATCTCTCCCCCTCCATCCTCATCTCTCCCCCTCCATCCTCATCTCTCCCCCTCATCCTCATCTCTCCCCCTCATCCTCATCTCTCCCCTCATCCTCATCTCTCCCCTCATCCTCATCTCTCCCCTCATCCTCATCTCTCCTCCTCATATCCTTATCTCTCATCTCTCCCCTCATCCTCATCTCTCCCCTCATCCTCATCTCTCCCCTCATCCTCATCTCTCCTCCTCATATCCTTATCTCTCGTCTCTCCCCTCATCCTCACACACTGTTTCCCTATTTTTCCTTTTTTGTTGTTTTTTTTTTACTTTTCCTTTCAGAAACACACCGTTAGTTATTTCACTTCACATCAGTAAAGACTCAGTTTATCAGCAGGAGGTAAAGAAGCTGAACGGAGATCAGGGAGTGAACTACTGACCGATCGATTTCCTCTCTTAACAGAACAGGTTTGTGTTTCTGCTGCGTCTGTGGAAATCTTGTTGACACACCGGTGTTTCACACACTCACACACACTCACACACACTCACACACACTCACACACACTCACACACACTCACACACACTCACACACACTCACACACACAACCCTGGAATAACACGGACATTACAGATCAAATGGGATGGGAACGTGAACTGAACTTTACAGGCCACATCACTCAGGTATATAGGGTTTATTTATTTATTTATTTATTTATTTTTAAACTGTTAAAGATAATTTAATAAACAGAATTCTAATGAAATATTAAAGAATATTTGTAGATTATATAAATAAATACAGGGAAAAGTGCAAATAAACATATAAACACACATATAAATAAATATCACTAAAAAAATGCAAATAAAATATAAAGTAAAACACGTGTACAATATTGTACAAACCAATTAATAAATTTTAAACGATATAAATGTTTTTTTTTTTTAATAAATAAAAACAAAAATTTGAATCCGAAAGGTGTTGAAAATTTTAAAAAAATTAATAAACATTACAGTATTATACTATAAACACTACACGCAGTATAACGCAATATAGTACTAACCAAAACAAACAAATTAATTAAATATCAATTTTAAAATAAATAAATAAAGACATACACAATATACTTTATAAAACAAAATATACGGAATAGTTTAACTTATAACAAAAATAAAGTAATAAACAAAAAGCATATTTAGCTACCAATTAAACGTGATAATTATAAAATTATATATATATATACACGTTAAAGAACTTAAATGAAAGTTAGTTATATGGAAAGTTACTGCTCTCTATAATGAGTGAACACTGTGCTACTTGTAGCTTAGCTAAACAAATCAGCTAACGTTAACATTCCTGCTAAAAATCAAAACCCCAAAACACTCATTTAAACTTCAAAAAAACACTTTTAAATGTTTTAAATTTAAAAACTGTGTTTATAAACCCGATCGGACTTTTGTATGAGCTAGCTAACGCTCCTAGCGTCAAATCTC
>CM042561.1:1182141-1217141 GCA_023630585.1 Cranoglanis bouderius
CACCCACCAACCCATCCAACTTTCTTTCTATTTTTTCCATCCATCTATCCATTCATCCATCTATCTATCCATCTGTCCATCTATCCATCCATGAATCCACCAACCCATCCATCATTCTTTCTTTCTTTCTTTCTTTCTTTCTTTCTTTCTTTCTTTCTTTCTTTCTTTCTTTCTTTTTTATTTAAACATGTTTATATTGAAATATTTATGATGTGTTTAATGTTTGTTCTGGTGCTAATTTGTTGTGATTTTGTTGAATTTTTGTGAACAAAGTCTCAAATTTGTGGACATCTGAAAAAAGGAGACAAATGTTCTGTCAATGTACAAATCTTTATAGAAACAATCCTACGTGTTTCCCATGTACTGTAATTGTTATTGTTATTGCTATTGCTAGCACAACTACAGTGGAGTTTAACAGGAGAAAAACATTTAAACAATGTCAATTTCAAATAAGTGATAATGCTCAGGTTTCGCTGTTAGCTCCTAAAAACAAAACTCCTTTTCTCTCCATTTCTTTCATTTTCCAGTGATGTTCATGTCATATTAATGAGAAATCCAGCTCAGAAATAGTGGAGCCGTTGGAGTGAATGCTGGAGTCAGTGTCCCAGAATGCAATGCAGCTCTATAATGCTGAGTTATGGCTCGACTCGGCTAGTTAGCGATCTACGAGATGACGAGTGCGATGGCATCGATGGATGTATTAGCGTGAAAGTTGAAGCTTTGGAAGCTGATCTGTTGAGATAGATGGGCAGATGAAAGGATTAAAGCACCGCTGCATCTCTCTAGAGAGAAGCGAAGGATAAACTGCACCCAGTGCACCACCCCTATTAGCACAGCATTGTGGGTAATGTAGGAAACCAATAACCAGAATGAAAATACAGCAACATGTCCATGAAAAATTTTAAACAAAAAAAAAAAAAAAAATGAACACTTTAAGAACTCCTAAGGTTGATCTGTTGATCTGGCCTTCATCATGATGTTCTCCTCGGCTTAACAGGATCTGCTCAAAGAAAACAAAACAATCACAGAGCACATTGTACTGTATAGTCCAGGAAAATGCAAGAAATGTGAAACAGAATCGGACCGAAACCGGAGCCCTGTGGTACACCTTTATTTACATTTATCTGTATGTCAGGAAAAATGTATATGCAGCAGCTTTAGCACAAAAAGTCGAAAGCTCATTTAAATGCGTATAAGGCATCGTCTTTTCTAGATAACTTTAATGATTAATGATTAAAAAAAACTCCAGGAGTAAATGTTCATTAAACATAGACAGAGCTGCTGATCTTCTTTACTTTAAGATGCATGTGTTAGCAGTGAAACTTATGCTCCTCCTATTAAGATTCTTCAGGAACATCGTAGTGCTATATTAAATTCACTGCCGAGTGCTTAGTGACGCTTTTAGCGGAATTTAGTGGCGCATGAAACATGAGTTACGGCTAATTTTAAACCATAACAAACCATTTCCCTCTTTATATACGAGCGGTGTAAAGCTTTCACGAGATTACAGATATCTGATAAGTGTAAGGTGAGAGTTCAGCACACGTCACACACCCACCGGATCATATTATACTGTTCATATTCGAAATTCTTAGAAAATTCTGTTTAATTTAGAAGATGAGCGATCAGAACGTTATATCAGTATCTTAAAAACAATGAATAAGGATATTACAAATTAATATCCTAAAAACAGGTAGCGGTGGATTTTACTGTTACCGCCCTGAAGCTGTTTTCCTCTAACAGCACATCTGCAAGTGTTTTATTCCTCTTGTACCACAGCAAATTACCAACAATTACAATTTTCTATTTATCAAAGACCCACAGCATACGTTTGATCTGTAATATAGTTACATTAAATGTTAGTTCCTGTTGTCACTTATGTTATAGCAGCTATAAACGGTCGTTCCCTCACCAGCCCTCTCTTTATTCTCTCTCTCTTTATTCTCTCTCTTCAAGTTACAAGCATCTTGACTTTTTTTTGTTTGTTTGTTTGTTTGTTTGTTTGTTTTTGTTACTGAGAAACTGCAAAGACGCGTAAACTCCTCTCGGAAAACCTACAGTTACGGCTTTACCTCTGACTGTTACAAAGTGCTGACACTGGAGACTCCTTCCATAAATATTACATAAACATCTTCTTACAGAAACATGTTTTTTTAATCTGTTTATTTTTACATAATAAGTCCCTGTGAATTAGATGTTGCTATAGGAACCATAACGTATCGGAACGAGCGCGTTGATATGAACCTGTCACGTGCAGCTGCGCTACTGTCAGAGCTGCTGTTATAGAAAATTAAACAACACCTTCTGACCAATCACAATCCAGAATTCAACAGCTTATCGTTTCTATAGTAACAGCTCGTTCACAGGGACTTGTACAGCGGATGCGCCGCTATTAATACACAGGTTATTATTATTATTATTTTTTTTTAAAATTGTGTAATTGTTGATAAGGAGGCATTGATTTATTTAACATGTATGGAAGGAGTCTCCAGTGTCAGCACTTGTGGTAAAGTCAGTGGTAAAGCTGTAACTGTAAGTTTTCCGACATCTTCAGGACAGAGGAGACACGACTTGGAGAGAGAGAGAGATTAAAGAGAGGCTGGTGAGGGAACCTCACTGTTTATGGCTGCTATAACATAAGCAGATGAACGCTGTAGTTATCGAATCATCAGCAGCATCTGCAGCACCTATTCCAAACTTTTAAACCAGATCCATTCATAAGGCCACTGCGAGGTCACGGGAGAGACGTTATCCCCTCCAGCATGATGCATCAGAGCTAAAATAGAAGAACGGCTATCCTGAGAGGATCACCATGGGTTTGAACTCAAGGCCCTCAGACGTAACCACAACATGGCTGCGGATGCTGATGTCACCGAGGCGCATTTTAATCGCGGTGGTAAAACCTGAGCCATACGACTTTTTTTTTTTTTTTTTTAAACAAGGCTTTAAATTTTCAGCATGGAACGAGTGTGTGAGCTCTCATGCACCAGTGACAGAGCGCACAGCATCGACTTCAGCTACACAGAAGGAAAGTAAATTCATTTTAAAATTTATTTATACATCATGGCTGAGGATGATACGACGGCGCAAGCTGCTCCGACATGGAGGTTCCGCAAAGTGTCTTTGTTCCGGAAGCTGAGAGAACATCTGACGTGTAAGTGTGATTTTTTAAAAATCTTTTATTATTATTATTATTATTATTATTATTATTATTATTATTATTATTATTATTATTATTATTATTATAGGCTATACGAAAATAATGAATCATATGGAAAAGTGCAACAGAAATGAGAAAGATACACTATATAGTGGGGAATTTTTAAAATTTTATTTCTTTTTTTGGGCCACTGATTTCCAAATGGCTTGTTAATAACTGAGAATAATTAAACTAATAAATTAATAAATGCTAAAAATGCTAAAAAATGTTTTTTTTTTTGTTGTCATTGTGAGCCTATTAAGCTCATTAAAGTAAATGTTAAAAAAAGAAACTGCATTTCTAAGTTTTTTTTCATTTAATTATTTATTTTATAGCACATTTTAATTTATTCAATCTAGCATTTCTTCTTCTTCTTCTTCTTCTTCTTCTTCTTATTATTATTATTATTATTATTATTATTATTATTATTAGGGGTTCAAGTGCAAAGTGCTGAAACCTTATTGTTTTTGTAAGGATTATTATTATTATTTCTATTTTCTGCCCTAAAACTGATCATGCAGACCAAACCGTAAGGCCTAGAGACTTAAAACTTCCAGGGATGGTAGTACTCCCCCAGTCTACACCGAGGCAAAGTCTCGCCCCGATCAGCCACACGGTGGCGCTACAGTGATCAAAACAATAAATTTGACAAAAATGGGCATAACTTTTGAACCGTTTGTCACAGTCTCAAGTGTCTAATATCATCGGAATTCTTGGGTCAAGATGAACAAAATGTATATAACGTCAAATTTTATTTCCGCCATGAAAGATTTTCCGCAAGACCTACTTTTGCGGACTAGTCCCAGGCCGTTCTTCCGATTGGATTTACGTATCTCGGAAAACATGGCCGCCATCGGCCAATTCAATTTCAGCGGCTATTAGACAAGGTTAACAAGGGTCTATCAGAACGAAACTTGGTGGACCTGTTTGCATCTTGGCCCCAGAGGTCTGTGAGAAATTTGAAATCAATCGGCCACCGGGGCGCGCTATCACGTTTTTCATGTGTGTAAATGTTTTATATACCGCAATGTTTCACACAAACAGTAGTAATTCATAACATTTGATAGAGCTGTGGATTCTGAACAAGTTTGCCTAAAGAACCATTGGTGTCAGTCAAATCGTTCGTTAAATATTTGAGATTAATTATAAAAACTACTTATGCGAAGTAGTCCTAGGTTTTTCGCTCAACCGAAATAAAACCACCAGTGCAGGACAATTGTTTGGACTCCTTAGATCAATAATTATTTAAAAAAAAAAAAAAAAAAAAGTTGAAATTTTGATTTACCCTCGCGAGGACACGTCAAAACTTTTGAAGTGGGCGTGGCCATTTTCACTTAAATGGCTATAACTCTTGACCGGAATTAGATATTTTCACCAAACCTGGGATAATTATGTAAGGGCTCAATCTGAGGACAGATGTAAAACATTATTGAGTGTGGCCAGTTGGTGGCAGTATAACAGGCAAAACATTAAATTGGCACTAAATATGGAACCATTTGTCCAATGGACTTGAAATCTTGCACAAAGCACCGTCGGCCAATCAGTGTTCAGCAGCTATTAGACAAGGTTAATGATAATATCATATTTCTTAGAATTATCTTGCTTTTTCTCTGATTTAAGTGCTTATAGGCTTGCACAATATTAATGTTAATTAATATTAATATTATTTAAAAAAAAGCAAAACATGTCAAACAGGAAGTGATGAAACAAATAAGCATTGCGTTAGTGACTGTGTCAGTGAATATGAAGTGAAATAAATTGTAAAAGAAAATAATACTGAATAAGTAAATAGTGTTTAAAAATTTTGCTCCTGTGCACAGCGCTCTTAATATTTATTATTACTGCAGGCAATAATTTTTTATTATAATCAGTTTAGGAGAGCAGTGAACTGTGTGTTGTTGTTATGGCAATGATGGACATATCGTTCCCATTTGGTATCGGCTGTAAAAACATAAATGGCAGGTTAACCGAGCTACTGCACTTTATACGTCCCATATTTAGACTCCAGAGATCTCGCTATGAAACTGTATAACATGCTGAGAGCGAGCTGTGATTTGGCAGCATGATGAATTTTTAAAATTGTGTGTGTGTGTGTGTGTGTGTGTGTGTGTGTGTGTGTGTGTACCAGTATCAGGGTCAGATCTGCTATTAAACACAATATCCAATGCAATATTATTATTATTATTATTATTGTTATTATTATTATTATTATTATTATTATTATTATTATTATTATTGTTGTTGTTGTTGTTGTTGTCTAACTGACCAACCCACTGACTGATCAGTCCACACACAAACTGACTGACCCTCTAACCCACTAAATATCCGATTCATTGACCCGCCATCTACTGACCAACTTTTTTACTGGCTGAAAGGAAGACCAATCCACTGACTGACCTATTGGCCCAACCACCAAGTGACTAATTGACTGACCAAGCCACTGACTGACCAACTTTATAACTAACTAACCCATCCACTGACTGACCCACCAAGTGACTGACCAACTGACTGCCTGATTCATCAATTTTCTGGGTTGATCACTGACAGATCAACCCATCTACTGACCCAACTATTGACCATCTACCGACCAAACCACTGACGGGACAACCCAACCACTGACACTCCAACTGACCAATCCACTGGCTGATTCACTGATCTGCCGATGACTGACCAACCGATCCACTGGCCTGAAAGGCAGACCAATCCACTGATCAGACCACAGGCCCAACAACCAAGTGACCGACCCAGTGACCCATTCACTGACTGACTAATCGACTCACCACCTGAGCAATCAACCCAGTGACTGACCAATCTCCTGACTGACCTATCCACTAACTGACTTACTCACTAACCCACCAAATGACTGACAGAGATTGAATGATTCCTCAACTTACCACCCACCTACTCACCAACCCACTGAGTAATCAATCCACCAGCTACTGACCAAGCTCTTGACCAACCAACTGTCCGATTCACTGACCAACCATCCAACCCTCTAACCGACCGAACCAGCATCTGACCAACTTGTGCATCAACCAGCCAAGCAAACACAAAATTGACAAATGACCAACTGACCCAACAAACATCCAAGCAACCCACTGACGGAGCAGCCCAACCTCAATCAACCCACAATCAAGTGCCTAACTGACCAACCAACCAATTTTCTCACCAACTTTCTAACTTACCAACCCACTGACCCACCCAACGGCTCTACCTGTCTGATTCACTGACTGCCTGTCCAACCCTCTAACCAACTGAACCTGCATCTGACCAATCCACCAACTGACTCACCGATCTAGCAACCTAGCAACCAATTGCTCGTACCACTACAAACTGACCAACTGAACCAGTTGAAAGGCTCACCAGCTAACCAACCAAATATCCAACCAACCTACTGGGCAGCCCACCAACTGACTGACCCACTGACTGAAGAACATTACCAGCTGACCCACGCATTTTACCTGTTAATTTCATTACAATCCTTTTCAAGATGTTCGCGTTCAGCTCACTCAGCAGGTTGCTGCACAGAATTTAGCTCAAGGTCAGAATGAAAAGTTTGGGAGCAGAAGAATACGTCCGAGAGCGTCTGGGAACTCCAGAGAGCAGACATTAAAATTGAGAAGCTCAGCGTGTATTTAGTTTCCAGCCATCTGTTACTGTTTATATCATGCCATCCTTCAGAGACCAGATGGATTGTGGAAGACTGTGTGAGATGAAATGCATTACTGAACTTAGCGTCACTCAGTGAAGCAATTCAAATCATGCTAATAATGCTAATCATAAACGCCTGAGATTTTTTTCACTGAATCTGAGACTAAATAAGGAGCTAAGTAGCTGCAGAGTGTTATTAAACCATATGCTGTGGACCGAAATACACTTTCCTGCTGAATAACTAAAGTTAGCATTAGACGATGTTAGCATTAGGCGATGTTAGCCACATGCTAATCATAGATGTCTAACCGAATGATGTTTTGTATTTAGGCTAATAATAATAATAATAATAATAATAATAATCTTAGAAGTCAAGAAAGGAATATGGGTAGAATTGATGGGGGATATACTTTTACTTTTTATTTTGTTTATTTTATAACAGTAAAGATAATAATAAAAAACAAAAAAGTCATTTATGTCACAACTGTAATCACTGAAGCCCTATCTGACCTTTAGAACACGCCATTTTCAGTGAAGCAATGCTAATCATGCTAATCACAGAAGTCTAAATGAGGAGCTATACTGATGTGAGCATTATGAAACTACACATTGCACTTCCCTGTTTAATAACTAAAGCTAGCATGAGACAGAGCAACGCTAATCACATGCTAATCACATACGTCTAACTGAAAAAGCTTTCCAGATGTTTTCCTACTATTTAGATTACAAAAAAACAAAAACAAAAACAACCCACTATATTATCTGAACTGTTTGTTGTTTATGCTGCTAATACCTCATGACAGCGAACCTGGCTTTTATTAGCATTCACATAGAGAAGCTAACTAGCATCTTATCTTTTCTTGTTACTCGTTTCCAACACCAGTTTTTGTTTTTTTGTTGTGATCTTGGATGCACTGTGTGTGTGTGTGTGTGTGTGTGTGTGTGTGTGTGTGTGTGTGTGTGTGTGTGTGTGTGTGCGCGCTTAAGTTCTGTGTGTGCTAGCCAAACTATTCTGCTTATGCATGTCCGTTAGCGTGGGCTAATCTCTTAAAGGGTGCAGAGAAAGTCCAGCGTCTACAGTAAATGAAACCAGGTGACACTCGATGACAGAATTTTGGAGACTTGATATTGTTTTTAAAGTTTTAAAAATGCCACAGTGGTGGCTAACTTATCAACTTACATTAGTTTGAAAAGTATATGCTAATATTTTGCCCTGCGCACACTAAGAAATGCAGATTAGAATTTTTTTCCTTTAGTTTTCTTGCCTGGAGACCAGCAGGATGTCACAGCAGCTAACACACATGCTTACGCTAATTCTTAGAACAAATGTGGTTCATGTTCATGTTCACTATATATACACATTAAGAATATGAATATGTATGTTTTTAATTTTAAAAAATGAACATAAACAAAATATCCAACATAGAATACAATAATGATGAAATGTTAAAAAAAAGAAAAAAAAAAAGAAAAAAGAATAATAAAATAAACATATACATACATAACCAGATTATTTCTGGCCAGTTTGTTTGTTCATTTATTCGTAAAAAAGAAGTTAAAGTAAAAACTAAAAACATACACAACCAGTTATCAATATTTCTTGTCTGTCTGTTTGTTTGTTTGCCGTTTTATTTACTAAATGGCAAAAGGTAAATGACAGAACATTACTGTTGCTCACTCTTTTTTAATTTCTTAAATTAAAAACAAACAAACAAACAAACAAACAAACAAATAAATAAATAAAGTAAGCAGTAAAAAAAAAAAAAAAAAGTAACCAGATTTCTGGTCATACATACTTTATTTATTTATTTCTTTGTCTATTTGTCTATTTATTTTGTTTAATTAATTAATTTCTTTGTTTGTTTGTTTGTTTGTTTGTTTGTTTGTTCACATAAAAAAAATAAAATAAATTCCAGAATCTGGTAAAGAAATTGGAAAAAAAATATTTTCTCGTTGCTCATGTTATTTTCTTCCTTTATTCATTTGTTTATTGTTTTAAATAATTAAGTGAAGTAAAAAGTAAAAAAAAATTCTATATTATCTTTCTTTGTTCTCTCTCCCTCTCTCTCTGATTACGTTTTACTCTAATTTGTGACCACTAGAGGGCGACACTCACCCAACTTTTCACATTTCATAAACTCTTGTTGCTGTGTCTAGTGAGGATTTCTGTAATAAAAAACAAACAAACAAACAAACAAACAAACAAAAGGAGTGGTTGATGTTTATTTCTCGAGTGACAAATTTACTTAACACTCATACTGATGACGTTTCTTTTATAAGAATGAGCTCCAGAGTGTCTGTTCTCCATTTAATATCAGTACGTCGCATATTTAGCTGCACACACACACACACACACACAGAGCTGCCTGATGATACTTATATATATATATATATATATATATATATAATACTTTAAAAAAAAAAAAAACATTCTTACCGCCTGCAGCTGGTTTTTAATCAAATATGGAAGACATAAAGGGGGAAAAATATGGAAATACGGTAAAAATGTAAATACTTGAGTGCTACCTACAGCAGCTATAACTGCCTACAGCTTAAAAGTGAGGAAAATGAAAGAAAAAAATAATAATGCGAGTAAAAGTTGTTACAAAAATAGATATCCAGAACCCACAAAGAAAAAAAATAAAGAAACTGATGTCTAAAATGGTTGAAAATTAAATATCTAATCTGCCATGCTATAAAAACAACTAAATAAAGGAAATATGAAAAAAAAGACCCATGTAAGAAGTAGTAATAAGCTGAATAAATAAAATGCACAGGAACTGGAAGAAAAAAAAAAAAAAGAAAAAGGCTGAAGGACAAAACACAAAACACTACCTGGCCAAAAACTGTCTAAAATACGAATTAAAGCTGGATAATTATTTTTGTGTGTTTATAGTAAACTTTGTCATAACTGGACGTGTAGAATGAGATGATGATGATAAGGACAAAACACTGACGGACATCAGAGTAAAAGTTTGGAGGCGGGGCTTTGTGTTCATGGGCGGAGATTTGAGCTGGGATCAAGGCGGGGTCGTTAAAGCCCAGACTTCTACCTTTTAAATGAAGTCGTAGGAATTAATTTAAGTATGAAAACTGGAAACCTCGCTGAACATGATGAACTCGTGTTATCGCATCATAACGTGTAACAGCCAATCGTGTTTCAGTATGCAAACGCAGGCTCACGTCACCGGTTTACCAGGGGGTCCGTAAGTGTGACTCTTTGAGTTTGCCGTCCTCCCATTGGTGGCTTTTAGATCGGTGTCTGAAACACGCTGAGACTTTAATAAAAACATTTTTACCAGAACATTTTTCGTCAGCCATCTTTGGGCACTATAGCCGTTTTTTCCGAAACAGTTCTGCCTGGAGTGTCTTTAGTTAAAAAAAATGTTAGCTAATAATAATAATAATAATAATAAAAGTGTCTCATGTCACATGCACACTGTAACCATAACAATGCTAGCTACCTAGCCAATAATAATAATAATAATAATAATAATAATAAGTTACTATGGCCTGGTATACACACACAAGTGGACTTCATACATCGTTTCCCCTGGAGGAAGGGCATCACAGACATTTATTACCCCTGTCTTCCGCTGCCTTTGTTTACAGACAGAAATGTCCCGCAAATCCTATCTCACATACCTTCTGCACTTTTGTTAAACGTTTCGAAGCTATGAAAATATATTTTTCGCACCCACTGTTACAGCACCGCCTTTATCCTTTAGCCTAGTTTAACATTCAGGTCTAAAATATTTATATATACATTTCTGAATGTATAAAATTTACAAAATTCAACATTAGTTTACTGTCTTGTAAATACTAGAGAAGGACTACGATTCCCATCAACCACTGCACCTAGTCACATGTCTTGTTTCACCTGATTCACGTGATTGGCTCATTAGCACTCAACAACACTAGTTTAAAGCAAACTAACAAACAAACAAACTACATAAAAAAAAAAAATCGAAGTTTTTCATTATTGATTTATATATTTTTTACTTTCATGTAGAAAGGTAGTAAAGAGTGAGAACAACAAATAGTCTAGAGATCCACAGACATTTATGTTAATTTACAAAGTGATTTGAGGTGATTTTACATCTTATATTCTCCTCAAATACAAAAACGAGCCTTAAATCGATTGTACATGAGTGTGGACACTGTGCATGAAGAGTTAAGGGCCAGACCGAGGTCCCGGATTGTCCTCAAACCTGGACGTCCCTCTGGAATCAAGATCCAGGAACCGAAACAACACAGAGGCCATATTTTGTTTCCATTACAGCTCAGGAATTCAGATGAGGATTCTGATTTGGGCGTCAATTTTAAACGGTAAACACTGGGTTTGGTTACAGTGTTAGCGATGTTTTGGTGTAGATTGTTGCTTAGCACTTCCTCCAAACAGGTGTTTAGCATGTGTTCTTGTGAAGAAATTACAGACTCTGTAATTTCACCTCCTCCGTCAATCTTTCTCTCTCTCTCTCTCTCTCTCTCTCTCTCTGTCTGTCTGAGACTGAGGTCGGGTTTCACCGTCCGTGGCTCTGTGGAAAGTGCTATTTCAGCCATGTGCTGCTGTGAGTTCAGACCGTCTCTCGCGTTACAGCCGCCGTGTGATTGATGGCTCCACGGGTCCGTAAGCTCTCCGTGGAAAATAAAACGATGGAGTCCTGCTGCAGTGGGAATTACCAACATGTACAGTCCGGTCTAAACAAAACCGTCCAGCATGTGGCAGGAAAAACGGGAAGAGATGTAAAGGAACTTCAAGAGGAATTTAAAACGTAAACATCATCTACAATAAACCACGTTCCAGTTTACATTTCATCAGTTATTAATGAAATATTCTCAAATCAAATCAAGCTTCACTAATATACAGTCCACTGCAGAAAACAAGATGAACAATCATGCACAATCTCAACTGTTCACCTAAACAATTACAGAAATATTTTACTTTCTCTTCAACACAAAATCATTTTTTAAAATGTAATATAAAAATCGGGCTCCTGTAATAAATATTTAAAATAAAAGGTCTAAAAGAAATGTCTTGTTTTTTTTTTTTTTTCCATTTTGTAAACAAGAAATTATTGAAAAATAAATCCATTTCATCTTAAGAATATATTTCAGAATTACTGGAACAACTCTTTAAAATAAGAAAGTATATAAAAATATTTTTATTTTTTTTTCCAATTTTGTAGTACTGAAAATATATTTGACCATTAATTATATATCAAGAATATATGTCAAAATTATTGGCATAAAACAAATGTTTTAAATAAAACAGCTTAAAAAAAAAATATATATATAAATTTGTACAAATTTTGTCAACAAGCACAAACATAATATAATGGAGTTTAAAGTTAAATTATTTCGTATTACTGAAAATAAATAAATAAATAAATACATATTTGGCTAAATTATTGACGGCCCTAAGATCTTTAATATACAGTATATACTGTATATACACTATGTAAATTTACACACTATTAATATTCAATCAATATGATCTGCATATCATTACATCTTCATTTTATAAATACATTTCTGTTTATTTTAATATAGGGTGCCAATAATTTTGGAATCGACTGTAACGGTGTCTTCCTACTGACTGAAAACAGTTGGGACTGTAACATATAATGCAACATATAAGTCAATATCAGGGTGTTGGTCAATAAAAGATAATAATAATAATAATAATAATAATAAAAATATGAAATAAAGAGAATTTAACGTGTTTAATGTTTAAATGAAACAAATGCAGCTTGAAAATAGAAATAAATAAATAAATAAATAAATAAATAAAATAAAAATCAGATTACCATATCATGAATAAATATAAAGTCTTGTTTTGTTAGCGACGCATACAACATGAAGGCTCCTCAGCTCGTCATTTCTTATGAAGCAGTAAAAAAAAAGAAAAATAAAGTGGGCGGAGCTAATGTCGGTTATAGCTTTGGCGTTGGAGTTTGAAAGGCATTTAAAAAATTTGTCAGCATGTTTTATTTTCTGCTGTAAGACATTAACACAGCTGTTCTATACTGTTGTCAAAGACATTTAACCCCAGTAACTTACACCCATAAACTTTAAGATGGACGATGGCATGTGCACCTTACCGAAGTTATCTTTTGCTGAATGTCTGGAACGTTAGACACGGAGAGCTGAGTGTTCACCATAAACATCAATACGTTATCTCTTATAAACTGCAGAGAAAACCAGCGCAGGCACGTTACATTCGCATCAGTTAATCCGTAAGATTATGAAGTGTTTTATTCCTCTTACGCCACAGCAATTCGCCAAGGATTTCTCCATTTATTAACGACTTCACATCGTACTTTTTATCCATTTATAGTTACACTTAATGTTGTGGAACATGACTTGTGTAATAGCAGCTGCTGTGTAAACAGTCGTTACCTCGCCGTCTCTTTTCCCCTCCTCTCTCTTGGAGTTACAGCTTCACCTCTGACTGTTACAAAGCGCTGACACTGGAGACTCCTTCCATAAACGTTACATAAACTTACAATCCCCTTACAGAAAACTTTTTATTCCGTTTATGTGGCGTGTCCCGCCGTACGATTCGCTGTGAACGTCGCTATAGAGACGTGAACGTATTAGGACGAGTGCATTAATATAAACCTGCGCGGCTGTCAGAGCTGCTGTTGTAGAGAATTAATCAACACCTCATGACCAATCACAGTCCTTCTTGAAAAGCACGAACCTCTGAGCTTCAGTAGATTTAAATCATAAATTCACAGCTTAGGAAACTTTGTTTTCTTTTGTTTTATTTACCGCGCTGTGTCTTTCCTGAGAAGAGCACTGACTCTCTGAGGATCCCAGCGTTGTTCCTCTCAGAGGGGAAACGCGGAGCGATGATGGATTATTTATTGCACGATTCGGGCGTCCGCTCTTCCCACGATGCTCTTTTTATTTATTGATATTACTCCAAGGAGTTGATCATGGAATAATAAGATGCTCAGATGTCAGGAAAGTTCCTGATATATTTATGATGTGTGTACGGAAATTGGAGGAAAGAAACAACAAGCCGCGTGTGTGTTGTTGTATATCTTTTGTTTTTTCATTATTTTTCCTGTTTATTACCTACAGGTCTTTACCCTAATAATAATAATAATAATAATAATAATAATAATAATAATAATAATAATAATAATAATAAATGCAACTTCATAACTAAACGCCAGAGGAGTTTATTTACTACTTACTCGCATCTGCCTATAGGCTAGGTCATAAACTTTCATAATCTTCAATGCTAACACAAGATGCTAGGGTTTGGGTTAGACAGGATCTACTCTGACAGGATTTCTGAGAGGATTTATGAAACCATATTCATAAATATTTATATTCTTCACTGCTAATAGTAGCTACCTAACATGAGCTAATCTGACAGGATTTTTTATTTTATTTTTTATTTTTTTAAATTCTTATCCTCAAATACTTAGATCTTTCACTGCCAAAGCTAGCCAGCTAGCAAACATGAGCTAATCTGATAAGATTTCTGAGAGGATTTTATATAATATTCACTGATAATGTTAGCTACCTAACATGAGCTAACCTGACAAGATATATTTCTGACAGGATATCTTTAAAAGTAATATGCATCAGTGTTTATAATTTTCACTGCTCATGCAAGCTGCTAGCGAACATGAGCTCACCTGACAAGATTTCTGACAGGATTTAAAAAAAAAAAAAAAGTAATATGCATGAATGTTAATAATCTTCACTGATAACGTTAGCTACTTAACACGAGCTAATCTGACAGGATTTCTGACAGGATTTTTAGTCATATTCATAAATGTGTAAAGTGTTCACTGCCAAAGCTAGTCAGCTAGCAAACATGAGCTAATCTGACAAGAATTCTGACAGTATTTAAAAAAAATAAAATAAAATAATAATACCCATAAATGTTTATTAAATGTTTATAATCTTCACTGTTAATGCTAGCTACCCAACACGAGCTAATCTGACAAGATTTCAGACAGGACTTTTATTCTTATTCATAGATGTGTAAAACTTTCATTAACAAAACTAGCCAGCTAGCAAACATGAGCTAACCTGTCCAGATTTCTGACAGTCGCATTTGTAAATGTTTATAACGTCCACTGCTAATGTTAGCTACAAACCATGAGGTAGTCTGACAAGATTTCTGACAGGATTTATTTTTTTTATTTTTTTAAGGAGTCACAATCGTAGATGTTTATCGTCACTGCTAACGTTAGCAATTGAACACGGGCTAATCTAATCTTTGACAGATTTTAAATCATTCATAAAGGTTTAGAATCTTCACCGCTTCACTTTTAGCTAGTGCTTGACACGAGCTAATCTAAAGTGTTTAAAATTCTCACTCGCAAAGCAAACACGAGCTAACCTGACAGATTTATGACAGGATTTTTAAATAAATGTGAAGAGTGAAGAGTTAGCATGTTGGGTTGTGTGTTAAGTGTGTATATAGAAGTGCACTTATTATTGTGCAGTGTCTGTGGCCAAGTGTTTTGTATTTTGTGCATGGAGACAATTTAATTAAGTGTACTAGGATATTTCTGTGTGTGTGTGTGTGTGTGTGTGTGTGTGTGTGTGTGTGTGTGTGTGTGTGTGTGTGTGTAGCCTGGTTTTTATAGGTGCGTTCCAGGCATGCCGTGCTATTCATACTTCACATGGACACACTACCATAGTAACTCTCTCTCTCTCTCTCTCTCTCTCTCTCTCTCTCTCTCTCTCTCTCTCTCGCTATTACAAACACACACACACACACACACACACACACACACACACACACACACACACACACACACACACACACACTCCCTCTCTCTGTTCCTAGCCATCACTCTATCACTTTTCTCTCTATCATATACTTGACATTCTTGACCTCATCCTTTCTCTCTCTCTCTCTAACACTCTTTTTTCTCTCATTCTCTCACTCTCCTTTTCATGCACACTTCCTTTTTCTCTGTTACATACCTATTCTCTCTCTCTCTCTCTTTCACACACACATACACACACACACACACACACACACACACACACACACACACACACACACACAGAGGGTTGTGTAGCTGCCAGTGGGCTTGGTTTCACTACAGCATGGCTCTGTTTCCCCCCTCTCACCGATGACAACGCTCTTCTGCACTGATTTATCGGCATTCGAACTCGCAGGGTCACTCGTTCACGACGCTGCTCGACCTTTGGTGTCCGTCCAACATGCTACACACATAAACTACCCAACAAACACACACACACACACACACACACACACACACACACAGAGCGAGAGAGAGAGTGAACAGGGGGTTGGAAAGACAAGGAGGAGAGAAAGTCACAAACAAACCAGAGAGAACGTTCCCCATTCCCGCTGTTCTTGTTCATGTATTTATTTATTTATTTATTTATTTATTTATTTATTTATTGTGTGACGTCTCGTGAGAGCAGTGATGTTCAGCAGGCCGAGCGTCTTCACCTGGACTAGCACTCTGAGGGAGTGTGTTCATCCCACAGCTGGTAAGCAATGGCACTTATTCTCGCAATGCCCTCAATGTGCACACTTGGCAAGAGCGACGGTGGGTTTAGCGCAATGCTACATGATGCCTAACTCTGTACTTATGTCTCTTAAAGGAAAACTCCACCCTGAATCACATTAAATGTTTAGATTGGAATGTTTCTGATGTGTTTAGCGATTCTGGTGATAATTTGTTGGTTGGTGCTGTATTTTCATTATTCCTGTGAGAGGTCTAACATATGAAGGAATAGAGACTTTGGAGAGAACATCGGACTCAGAGTCCCAGAATGCAATGCAGCTTTACGATGCTTTACGATGCAGTTAGCGATCTACGAGATGACGGACGCGACGGCATTGACGGAGGTATTAGCATAAAGGTTGAAGCTTTGGATGCTGATCTGTTTTAAGCACGGTGTTGAGAATGCTGGGCAGACGAAAGGATTAAAGCGCCGCCGCATCACACTCTGTAGGTACAGAGTGAAGAGAGGGCTAAACCCCACTGCACCACTACTATCAGCAAGGCATTGTGGGTAATGTAAGAAACCATTAACCAGAAATAAAAATAGAGCAACATGTTGAAAGAAGTTTGAGCTAAAAAAAATTTAATCCCAGAGTAAATCTTGAAGAAGACATTTTAATGAGAAACATTAATATGCAAATCGTTCAGGGTGGAGTTTAACTTTAAAGGTGCGGTCTGTAATCTTTAAACATGTTTATAGACCTTTAATAATCACAATATTGCAACAATACTGCATTATCACTGCAATTCCCGCAACTCAATTTGTTTGGAAAAGTTAGGATTAGTATTAGTATCAGGGCGGGGTTATGATTAGGGGCGGGGCTACACCATTCACACCACCTATTTTCCTTGATTCATATGAAATCCAAAGAAATCCAACCACACTGCTGTCACATGTTGGAAATCATACACATTTCTATCAGATCAGGTTCTGATATCACTAGTTTTCTTATTTCAGGCTTGTGTTTACATTTTTCTGGCCCAGAAATAAACTCTGCCCAAATCAACAACCGGACAAAACCTGTTCACTTTTACCTTGACCTGAAAGAAAGCGATTCCAAAACAAATCCATAAATGGACACAAATAAAACTAGCTGTTCAATCAGGATGAAAGTAATGGCACGCTATTAAAGGAGGAGGAGTCAGTGAGTGTGTGCTAGCCGATTCGCTGCAGTGGCTGAGCTGCATTACTGGAAGATTTAGCGAACGCCGTGCTTAGGAGGCGCTCTTTCACTCTTTTACTCGTCATTTTGTCGTTTTTTTTCTCTTACCTTTTATGGAGTTTGTGGGCGTGGCTGAATGTAAATGTGCCGTTAATTCATGGCTAATGGATATTTATCACACACATGACTATGAAGAAAATCAGCAAATTTTTTGGACTTTTTAGTTCAGTTTGGCCACAAAAACATTTACAATCAACTTTACCAAATAATAATAATAATAATAATAATAATAATAATAATAATAATAATAATAATAATTATTATTATTATTATTATTATTATTATTATTATTGTTATTATTATTATTATAAATGAGGCCTGATTTAAAAAAACGCAAGCTGATAATTGACCGTCCCATGGCCAGGACGAAGGGAGAACATTTGCATATTCGTGCATATTTATGAATATTTATAAGCAGATTGTTGCATGTTTTATGGAGTTACAGGTTACAGTAAAGGGGGCAGTTTCATTTTGGGGCGAATACGATTTGAAATTAAACAAATAAAATTAAAATATTAAAGGAAATTAATACTGTTTTGAAATTTCTTGTTCATTTTTAAAACAGAAAATATAGAAAAAATATGATAAACAAACAAACAAACAAACAAACAAATAAATAAATATTATGCTTTATATGTTGCAGACTGGTGATGCATAGGTTAGTGTTGTGGGTTCATGTTTACACACACACACACACACACACACACACACACACACACACACACACACACACACTGCTGTGGTATGCAGAACTTTCTAGAAGCTCAGGCCTGCACTATGTCTGTTTATCAGAGTGTGTGTGTGTGTGTGTGTGTGTGTGTGTGTGTGTGTGTGTGTGTGTGTGAGAGAGAGTGATATGGAAAGTCAGACACCTATCTACGCATTTGGAAAGTTCAGTGCTTCAGTCGCTCCGTGCTTTTAACACCGTTTCCATGGTGCCGAGGTAACGTTCTCCGGTCGCAGGATCACGTTAGGGTTCTATTATAAGTGCGAGCGAGAGCGGTGAATCTCGACCCTTCATCTTTCCACTACTATATCACTCTCCTGTCCACTCGCTCCGGCTTTTAACTCCTTCGCTCAGTGAGTGGTCGCAGTAATGGACGACTGCAGAGTCTCTCCACTGCCGAAAGATCGCAAATCATTCAGGCGTTACGAAAAGAGATCACAAAGGTTCATATTTTTTTGCTGATTTTCTGCTCTCTTGTTGATCATACATAAAAAAAAAACTAATTTAAAAATCGCTTTCTTGTTTAACGTTCATCAAAATAGTTTTATTAATTTGCAGATTCCAGCATTTTCATTGTTTGCGCATTAAAAATGATTTGTTTATTTAAAAAGATTGACGTTTTTTTGTTGTTCCTGCTTTAAAAAATTCTTGTTCTTGCATCAAAACTTTTTGAAATAACAAAAAAATTATGCATTAAATTTCTACATTAAAGAGAAATGTCTAATTTTGTTTTTAGCTGCTCAGTATAAACTAGTTTAGAAACGATATTCTCGTTTAATGTTCATCAAAAACTAATTTTTGAAATTGCAGATTCCAGCATTTTTATTGATTGTGTATTAAAAACTACAAATTGTTTTTGCATTAAAAAACAAGGTAAATTACTTTCTTGTTTGGCGTTCAGTAGGATTTTTGTTGATTTATTATTTAAAAATAGCATTTATTTACTTGATTTCTTTAAAAAAAATTGCAGATCAGATAATTCGTTAGTGCATTAAAAATATTTTATGACTTTTTTTTTTGTTCTTTGTTTATTAAAAATGAGTTACAAATTAATATTTTTGTTGAACATACAATACAGCAACAGTTTAAAAAAAAATTGTTGATTCATGTGTTAGAGCATTAAAAACAATTTTTTAAATCACAAATTAATGATTTATGGTTGATTTAGAGGGCTGATCGTACATTAAAATTATTTAATTTAATTAATTAATTTATTTTTATACAAATTGCTGATTCATGCTTTCTTGGCGCTCATGCGATTTAAAACTAAAAATAAATATTTTTTTTCTTGCTCTGCCCATGTTGAACAAAATTAAAATATATATATATTTTTTCACTTTTTACTTTTAGTGGAGCTAGGGCTTTAACAGACATCAGAAAGCTAACCTAGCAAATGTAGCTATCATGAAGCTATAAGTTTATCGTCGCTACATGGATCCTGATTTAGCTGCTTGAGTGCCAAGTGTCAATGCCAATCAAGCTCCTCATTAGAATATTAGGCCACACCCACTTGAACAGTTTATAAATACATTAAAGGCCACACCTGAGCGCAGTTATGGTGTTGTGCGTGAGAAAACACGGCTCTCTCGGCGGTTATTTTAGATTCTGCTCGATCCCATGTGGCATTTAGATGTTTGTCTCGTTTCTGCCAGAGCCACCTGGAGATTTATATGGAGCTTAAACCCCAAAGCCAGAGGATTTACTGATGCCACACTGCACATGAATTATGATCCCGAGGAAAAAACTTCTCAGCGTATGAACGCTAGATTTCATCATTTATCAGAAATAATAATAAAACGGTGAATGTTTAATGAGAAAGTGGAAATGAGAAATGGAAAATATCCAAAAATCGCATCATATCTACTGATGATACAGTAATTTGAGGTATTCGAAAGAATCATAATCCACAAATTTCACACATTACCAAAAATGGTTGATACTTTTTAAAATATAAATTGATAAAAAAGATAAATTGCTGTGGTATAAGAGGAATAAAACACTTAGGGACATGCTGTTATAGAAAAGTTTGTAGAAAACTTTGGAGTCGTAACAGTAGCTTTGCTTCATCAAACCAGCCCAAATAAGTTGATTATTTTCCTGTAACAGCACCACACACACTGTTTTATTCAGTTCATATCACAGAACTGATCACTGACTTATTAATAACATACAGTAATGTTGAATTTTTTGCTAAAATTTGTATTGACTGATGAAATAAACACAGTTGTTGGATGTGTTTTGACCCTGTGGTGTGTGTGTGTGTGTGTGTGTGTGTGTGTTGTTGTTGTTGTTGCCGTGTGAGATCATGCTGCTTTTCCGAGAGGACACAATCAGCCTGTAGGATTTGGAGTAAAGCCGCTCTGAGCCAGAGCTCTGTCTCTCAGTTTAGTCTCTAATTTCCTCTTGAAGTTCAAGGTTAAGTCTGAGTTCTTCTACCCGAGGAGCCACACACTCCACACGCTTCCACACACTCCACACGCTTCCACACACTCCACACGCTTCCACACACTCCACACGCTTCCACACACTCCACACGTTTCCACACACTCCACACGCTTCCACACACTCCACACGCTTCCACACGCTTCCACACTCTTCCACACTCTTCCACACGTTTCCACACACTCAACACGCTTCCACACACTCCACACGCTCCCACACACTCGACAGGCTTCCACACACTCGACAGGCTTCCACACACTCGACAGGCTTCAACACACTCCACACGCTTCCACACACTCCACATGCTTCCACACATTCCACACGCTTCCACACACTCCACACGCTTCCACACACTCCACACGCTCCCACACACTCGACAGGCTTCCACACACTCAACACGCTTCCACACACTCCACACGCTCCCACACACTCGACAGGCTTCCACACACTCGACAGGCTTCCACACACTCCACACGCTTCCACACACTCCACACGCTTCCACACATTCCACACGCTTCCACACACTCCACACGCTTCCACACACTCCACACGCTTCCACACACTCCACACGCTTTCACACACTCCACAGGCTTCCACACACTCGACACGCTTCCACACACTCGACACGCTTCCACACACTCCACAGGCTTCCACACACTCCACACGCTTCCACACACTCCACACGCTTCCACACACTCCACAGGCTTCCACACACAGAAATAAACACTACTAATTCATACATTATACAGATCTACTGTATAAGTGAAATTTGACTGAAAGGCCAAAAGCAGTAAATTTTGAAGGTGCTGATATCAGAACCGTCCTGTGTCGGTTGTACACGGCACGGAGAAAGCAGTTTACAATTTACGATTGATCCTAAATGATTTCTGCATCATGAGCATCAGGTGTCCATATCTCATCTTCCCCTGGATCTCGGCCCACTTCGAGGCAGCTTGATTTACTGTGTTTTTTTTAAATCGAATTCTGCGAGTGTCAGGACTGGGAGTTGGAGGTCTCGGTGGACACCGTGCTCCGAGACGAGCCGTATCATATGGTTCAGAGGCGTCTGTGGCATTTGGCTGTTTTTCAAACAGAGTCCGGGATCCATTACGGAGACGATTGAAGCTTTTATGGGATTAAAACACGGCGGCATGACACAGGCACGCTAAAGAAGAGTTTAAAGAGCAGCGCATTATTACATTAGCAAGGTCAGTGTGAGACAGTTAGAGATGTGATGATGCAACAGTATGATGATAAATGCTGATGCTGATACTGAAATCTGAAATTGTTACCTTGTATAACGTTAAATTAATGCTCAAATGCTTTGTATTTAAAAAGCATTGAGGAAGGTAATTACTTATTATTTTAATATTAAGTATTTTAATATATATTATTATTTACATTTAAAATACCCTTGCTGGATTTGATTATTTTAGGTAATTGCGTCAAGACTTGAGAATTGTACAGAGGCCTGGAGAGGACAATAAAAGCTTTTTCACGTGCAAAATGTATTCAATGTCACAACAACATACCAAATTGAGGTCTTTAAAATGTATTATTTAATTATTTGTCTTCTCAATTTCATATTAACCATAATGGCTACCTTTTTCTTACATTGTGGCTAAATTTTAAACATCATGGTTACCTTTGTATCCATGATGTGTAGCTACATTTTGTCGCATTGAGGCTGCATTTTGTTACATTGTGGTTACATTTTGTTACAATTTATTACATTGTGGTTACATTTTGTATCATTTTGTTACAGTGTGGCTACATTTTGTTACATTGTGGTTACATTTTGTTACAATTTATTACATTGTGGTTACTTTTTGTAACATTTTGTTGCAGTGTGGCTACATTTTGTTACATTGTCGTTACTTTTTGTAACATTTTGTTACAGTGTGGCTACATTTTGTTACAGTGCGGTTACATTTTGTTACAGTGTGGCTACATTTTGTTACATTGTGGTTATTTTTGTATCATTTTGTTACAGTGTGGCTACATTTTGTTACATTGTGGTTACATTTAGTAACATTTTGTTACACTGAGGCTGCATTTTGTTACATTGTGGTTACATTTTGTTACAGTTTATTACATTGTGGTTACATTTTGTATCATTTTGTTACAGTGTGGCTACATTTTGTTACAGTGTGGCTACATTTTGTTACATTGTGGTTACATTTTGTAACATTTTATTACACTGAGGCTGCATTTTGTTACATTGTGGTTACTTTTTGTATCATTTTGTTACAGTGTGGCTACATTTTGTTACATTGTGATTACATTTTGGTTACATTTTGTTACATTTAGTTACATTGTGGCTACATTTTGTTACATTTTTTAAACCTACATTTTGAAACCTAACAGATGCCGGAGTCTCTGTTGTTCAATGAATCATTTAAGTCAGTGATTCATACATCTCCGAGCTGAAGATGTCCAGGGCATGCAATATTAGCTACAAGCATATTATACAATAACACAACTGGTATATTGTGTTATAGTTATATAGTTTATTTTACATGACTCAGGCTGTTTGCTGTCTGATTTAGATGACTTCATGATCAGGCAACTGCAACTGAATGAATCATTTAAATGAACAGATTCAAATGACTCGTGTCACTGAAAGACAAAAAAAAATTCATCTCTAGCTGTAACCTGCTTGTTCAGTTTATCAGTTAAATCATAATCATGCTTTCATTAGACAAGATCAGGAATTAACCAAGATATAATTAAACAGATATGGCTTCCACACAGGTCAGAGATGAATTACCATGACAACCAGATAAAAATAATAAAAACTAGAATGCTCCAGAGAGAGAGAGAGAAAGAGAGAGAGAGAGAGAGAGAGAGAGAGAGAGAGAGAGAGAGAGAAATGAATTTAGAAGATGGTCATCAAATGCTGCTTTTAACTCCCTTCATTAAAAAAGACGAGAAAGGCGACCAGAAGCTGATTTTCTCTCAGATCTTTGTGTTAACGAAGCGTAATACTCGCTGATGATTAGAATGAAGCCGTTAAATCGTTGCTCGTGTCCTGTGAATGGAAAATAGCGCAATTCAGGGAAGAGTGGGCTGCTAACTAGCTTATCATCCTGCTAATGTGTAAGGGGGAGTTGAGCTGAAATTACATTTATCATTTTATTATCAGACTCTCTTATTATCAGCGAGACCTCGTAATCAACCCCGAGAAATCACTGGCACAATGGATTCTCTTCTGCGTCTGAACATGAGGCCTAATTGGAAAAGAATGGACCATTATCCAGTTAATCTCAGAGAGTAATTTGGCTCTCATTGTTAACGAGATGAGAGAGAGTAGCGTCGGTGTAGCGTTTAGTCGTAATGTGATATTTTGCATTAAGCACACAAGCAGCATCGTTTCCTCTCTTTCTTTCATTCTTTATTCTTTCTCCTTTCTCTCTCTCTCTCTCTCAGAAGAATGATGAGATGATAAAGTTCACCCTTGACTTGCAGTTCATCACTTGATATGTAATTCATTTGTTGTTTTTGTTTGAAACAGTGTGTGAGTGTGTGTGAGAGAGAAAAGTCTGATTTATGGTTTCAGACCCCTCCCCCGTCCCTCTGTTCGGCTCGACCGTTGAGAACGGAATATCAACTCTTTATGATCAGTAGTACAACGTCCGGTTACAGCCTCTGTTGCACGTCTATATTTAAGCAGATGTATAGAGTTGCAGCGGAGGAACAGTGCAGTCCCTTTGTGGTAATCGGACATTTACAACACCAATCACTCAGATCAGGTTCACGTTTGTTCTGTGATTCACGTGGTGATATGGGGGTTTGCCACGTGTCATGCGTAGAGGGTGGATGAAACAGGTAGCAGCAGCCGAACCCTGGCTCTCTCATTTATCAAATCTTTATACGATAATAAACACTGCGGTGAACACTTTACATTAGCTCTGAAAAACTTTACACCAAGACTATCCAGTTCTATCAAAGGGCCCGGGTGGCTGCAGATCTCCTTCCAAACAAGCAGGAGAACAAAACCCGCAGCAACACTGGTCCTTTGGAGATTGGTCACAAACCTAGATCAGATTAGTAAACATTTACACAGGCTCTGTGAAAGTTTACACTATATATAAAACTTTAAATTAGTTTTGAGAACATTTACAAAGGCAAAGTGAAACTTTACACTAACTTAGCAAAAGTGAAACCTTACACTAGGCTCCCAAACCTTTACACAGGCTCTGTGAAAGTTTACACTATGTTAGCAAATCTTTACATGCACTTAGATAACCTTTACACAACCTTAATGAAACTTTACACTAACCTTGCAAACACTTACATGGGCATAGTGAAACTTTACTCTATGAAACTTTACACGTAATGTGAACCTTGACAAATGAATAAAGCTTTTAATGAGCTTTTTCGCTTGCTGCACGGAAACTTTACACTAGCCGATCAAACGTTTACACTGACTCAGGGAAGTTTTACACTGTTTTAGTCAACCTTTAGACTGGCTCAGAAAAAATTACACAACAGTAGAAAACCTTTACACTAACTTAATGAAACTTTACACTAGTTTAGCACACTGTTACACAGACTTAGCAAAACTTTACAATAGCCAAACAAACCTGTACACTTGCTCATTGAAACTTTACACTACCAGGTCAAACCTTTAAATTCACTCAGTGAAAGTTTACACTGTCTCAGTAAAAAAAAAAAAAAATTTCTAGCCTGCACAAACCTTTACTTTA
Source organism: Cranoglanis bouderius (assembly GCA_023630585.1). Taxonomy (NCBI): domain Eukaryota; kingdom Metazoa; phylum Chordata; class Actinopteri; order Siluriformes; family Cranoglanididae; genus Cranoglanis; species Cranoglanis bouderius. The sequence continues at coordinate 1,207,614 of CM042561.1, forward strand.
CACTAGCTTTGCATTATCTTAGCAAATCATTTTGCTGTCTACCTGGAAAACCTTTATACAGGCTTAGTGAAACTTTGACTCCAGCTTAGTAAAAATTTATTGTGGGTCAGAGAAACTTTACACTAGCCAGGCAAACTTTTACACAAGCTTGAGTTACTAGCCCGACAGTGTTTTACACTAGCTCAGTAAACCTTTATGCTTACTTAGTAAACATTTACACTAATCCAGCAAAACTTTTAACTAATCTAAGGAAACTTTATACTACTTTTAGCCTAGCAAACATTTGCACTTAGTAAGAAAACTTTACACCAGTCTTTGTATAGCGCTTTTAACAATGGACATTGTCCCAAAGCAGCTTTACAGAAATATATAAATTCAGAATATAGATTTTAAATATATGAATTTATCCCTAATGAGCAGCCGGAGGCGACGGTGGTGAGGAAAAACTCCCTGAGACGATATGAGGAAGAGACCTTGAGAGGAACCAGACTCAAAAGGGAACCCATCCTCATCTGGGTGACACCGGATAGTGAGATTATAAATAAATAAATCCCTTCTATAAATGTGCTAATGCTACATGGTCAAATAGTGCAGTTGTGTAACCAGGAAAATTCATTACAGTTTTTATATGAAGTCTGTTTTGTTGAACTTCTCCACTGTTCACTGATGGAGACTTGAGTGTAAAACTATTTGTGGTAATTGTAGTCCTAAAGCCATCATAGCATAACTGTTCATATGAATTGAGGTCCAAAGCCATCTTTATAGTTTTTAAGTGGTACCATCCTCAGTAATCTCAATGATCTTCAGGCTGCACCGTGTGGGGCCTCAGCAGCAACATGTGACTTCCAATTGATGAGAACTCCAACCAGAAGTAGGGCATTAGGATGGATCAGGCAGGTCCGGAGAGCAGAAGGGGTCGGGATTACTGGCATCTCGGGAGTATCATGTGTAGCCCGACAGAGAGAGAGAGAGGGAGAGAGAGAGAGAGAGAATTAGGTATGCTTATTGCCCAGTAATGGTTAAGGACAGTGTACTTTGCGTGAGTGAAAGTAGGTACTCCGGTAAGACTAGCTATGACAGCATAACTAAAAGAGAGAGCCAGAAGGTAACACAGACATGAGGGCTCCCTGGGACAAGGCGGCCAGACACCCCACCATCAACAAACCTGGGTGAACGCGTGAAGGTGGGGGGGTGACAGCATCCAAACATCCCAGTTCACCACAACACACTATGCCTGTGAGACCTCTAGATCTGCTCCTTTACCTAAGAAAAAAAACTATTCACAAAAGGCTTGACTAAACAAATATGTTTTCAGCCTGGACTTAAACACTGAGACTGTGTCTGAGTCCCGAACACTAATTGGAAGGCTGTTCCATAACTGTGGGGCTTTGTAAGAGAAAGCTCTTCCCCCTGCTGTAGCCTTCACTATTCGAGGTACCAACAAATAGCCTGCACCTTTCATGTCCTTTACACATTCCTCAACTTTATTAAGCAGGTGACTGTCATCTGGCTTTGCTGAAACATTCAATTGTGTGTCATCAGCATAACAGTGGAAGCTAATACCATGCTTATGAGTCATTTTTCCCAGAGGTTGAATATCTAAAAAATAAAAAAAATAAAAAAATAAGCAGTGGGCCTAACACAGACCCTTGCGGAACACCAAACTTTACCTCAGTATGTATAGAGAGGTTACCATTTACGTCTATGAACTGAAAACAATCAGTCAAATAAGACCTGAGCCAGGAGAGGGGTGTTCTCTTAATGCCAACAACGTTTTCTATTCTATCAAGGAGACTAGTATGATCAATGGTATAAAAAGCTGCACTAAGGTCCAGCAACACAAACAAGAAATGTTGCTTTAGTGCATTTGTTATTTGAGCTGCTGAAGAGTTTTAATTTGACCCAGTTTTCTCTCTGAGTGCCAGTTCAGACGGGTTTTAAAATAGAGCTCTGTTCTCCTGGGAAAAGCTGAGTAATGTGGACAGCTGACGACGAGAGGAAAACGTTTGCTAATTACATTACGGCCCAATTTTAACCCTTTCAAGAGTGGGCGGGGTTCTGGCACAGTGCCCGAGGTCAAGGTCGGATCTAAAAACAGATACCACAATTTAGTCGTTATTCAAGAACGCTTTAATTAAAACGAAGACAGATCCATTGATTAGATGTAAATAAAATCTTAATCTTAATCAATTCACACTTAATGGAAAGAATGTAATTAATGAATAATTAATGGTAAAAAAAAAAACTCAGATTATAAGTGACACTCCCTCAGAAAAAGGGTACTAACATAAAAAAGGGGTACTAATACTTTTTAAACATTTTTTGAAATATTACTCAGTAAGCTAATTACGATACAACAGTTGTCCTAAAAGTGCAATTGTGTTCCTTTAATCATTTTAAAAGTACACTACATTGATATTTCCACAAACATACAGCCTGAGAACTGGGACCGGCCCATTTAAGGTTCTGATCCAGCCCACTAAAATACATTTAGTTGAAAAATAATATAAGTAATTTAATTGAAAGATTTCGGAAAAGGTGTTAGTCCCTGTTAATCCACTAGGGGGCAAAATAGAGCAATAAACTCAGGGCTATAAACTCAGCCGGAAACAGAGTATGCTAATGATTAGGGGTGTAACGATCAGATGAACTGATTTAAAAGGCAACGATTTAAATGAATCAAGGCAACAATCATAAATCGAGATAACTGCGGTGTAAAAAATGATTCATATTTTTAAACTGATATGAATAATTAAACTGGATAACGAAGTGATTTGGCCGTAACTTTTAAAATAATAATTTTCTCTGTCATAATCATTCACGAATTAATGATCCCAGATTCTGAACAAAGTTGGTCACATATTGATCAGAGGATAAAACATCATATGGAAGCCCTGAGGTTTAAACCCTGTACTAATGATGTAATTGTTCAGTAGCAAGCGAAAAAGTATTATATATAATCCAATTTAAATCTATGTCATATCCAGGGTTTGCCTCAACACGTGTAAAAGTTCAAGGGGGGTGAATACTTATGTGTGACGCTATGGTAAAACAAAAAATTTGATGATCTATAGTGTGTTCATGTGTTTTGTAGGTGATATTCTGTATATTTTTTCAGAATGTACCTTTACGATTAACGTAGTTGATGTGTTATCGGTCACTAAACTTATTTTTGGTCCCGCCCACTCAACCTCAGACAGAGTGTAACGTGGCCCCCGATTACAGCGATAAGGAAAGTATTCCCAAACCCCCCCGCCCCCCCCCCCCCCCCCCCAAAAAAAAAAAAGGGTGCATGAGAGTAACACAGAGGTCCATTTAAAAACAGTTTTTAGACTACCGCCCCCTGGTGGTCATGGAGTTATCAGACCGTCTGATGAAGAGCTCAACTCTGCACTACTCCGGGAATCTCTGCCGTGTCTTCCTGTCACATGACGTGTCTTTTAGTGTCTGATATTACCGTCTCATCGTTTGTCCTGTATGATTTAATGCTAAGAGTCGGATAACGACGGATTTAAAATAGATCGTGTGATGTAACGCCGACTTCGGAAGCGGAGCCGTTCAAATCGTAGTATAAAATGAAGCAGTAGCTTTTCAGTGATTAAAAGTGCTTTATATTGTTGTTTCTATGTAGTTTCTTTAATATTACTAAATGACAGCTAATGATAACTTGCTTTGCTTTCGCTTGAGTTTCAGCAGATATATATACATATATATATATATATATATATATATATATATATATATATATATATATATATATATATATATATATATATATATATACTTCAGATGTTTTCCAGAAATTGTCGGTGTCTCTAAATCTCAAGATCATGTCGTTGAGTCAGGAATCATGTGAACATGTTCTCGGATTTAGCAGATGATTGTGGAAATCATTTTGTTTAGGTTTGTTTACATTTTGTTTACTTTCCCTAGTGACATTTTTGCATCTCAAGCTTTAAAGATATACATTTATCGAAAAGTACAATGGATATAAAGAGACTACAAACCACAAATAAAAACCCAGAGTTTTGTGGCATGATTGTTTTTTTAAAATAAATAAATAAATAAATAAATAAATAAATAAATGGAGAAAGATCATAGAAAAGTGTGCAGAACCCTTTCTCAGACACTTGATATTCGCTGATTATTTGGGTCTGTTGCGTGTGTTTAGGTGTTTTGTCTGTATTTATTACGTGTTCAGTGATTCGCCCGTGTGAAAGTAAACACTTTTATAGGATTTCTTCCAAACTGTAATAACCATATTTCAGGGGGAAGTCCCCCAGTGACAGTCTGATTTATTGCGTGTCTTGAGGAATCCAGTCTTTGGAAGGTCATAACATTTTACAGGGTGCCAATAATCAAACTCATTAAAGCCTTCAGGCATGTGACCTTCAGCTCTTTCCACCTTGTCAGCGATCCTGAATGGAGAAGGATGATGCTTATCCGAGGTGATGACCTGAAATCCCACAGTGCTAGTCAGGACTGCAATTAGCCTGAGTCATTAGCGGTTATTTTAGCTCATGGAAATGTTCTCCTGCTTGGGCATTGCAACAGAGGTGCGTTTGTGTGTGTGTGTGTGTGTGTGTGTGTGTGTGTGTGTGTGTGTGTGTGTGTGTGTGGGTGTGTGTTGTATTGGTGTGAAGTCTATGCCTCTTATCGCTAAATATCTCCATGTCTGTGATTTTCACTGTGCTAATCTTGGCATCTTTGTTGTCAGTGATGGCTGATTCTCTCTGTTTTCATGTCTTGTCCTAAAATAGTTCCACTAAATGGAGCTTGACACACACAGACACACACACACAGACACACACACACACACACAGACACACACACACAGACACACACACACACACACACACACACACACATTAACGAATATAAAACCCAATCCGTCTGAAGCTCCTGACAGTAAATGTTGATAATTGCACCACGTCTAGCTCTGATTTCACAAATAGAAATAACACACGATGTGTAAACACAACAGGGGGCTTTAACTGAAGTAAAAGAAGTCTAGAGTGGTTGTCGGGGGGAAAAAGCTGCTTTCCAGGGCCCTTACTGATAGGAATAATGGACAGACACTATGTTTAAGATGTTCCTCTGGGTGTTTCCCCTGTATATCAAAGAAAAGTGGTGAATTTCAATGTCAGTAGTAAATTGAATGATGATCCAGATACAAATTATTAGCCTACAGAATGTTTTTATTCAGCAAATATGCTTACAATAATGAACAAAATAGAAAATAAGATTGTTATACAGGATACCGAAGCACACGGAATGCTGAGGTGTATGAAACATGGATACTTATGGAATACCGGAAAGCTGTAATGTACAGAATACTGAATGAGTATTAAGTAGTAGTGTAAAAAAACTGTAATATTGAAATTGAAAAGCAGTAGAATATTAAAGCAGTACTGAAGTGTAGGGAATACTGAAGTGTAGAGAATACTGAAGTGTAGGGAATACTGAAGTGTAGAGAATACTGAAGTGTAGGGAATACTGAAGTGTAGAGAATACTGAAGTGTAGGGAATACTGAAGTGTAGAGAATACTGAAGTGTAGGGAATACTGAAGTGTAGAGAATACTGAAGTGTAGGGAATACTGAAGTGTAGAGAATACTGACGTGTAGAGAATACTGAAGTGTAGAGAATACTGAAGTGTAGAGAATACTGAAGTTTAGAGAATACTGAAGTGTAGAGAATACTGAAGTGTAGGGAATACTGAAGTGTAGGGAATACTGAAGTGTAGGGAATACTGAAGTGTAGAGAATACTGAAGTGTAGGGAATACTGAAGTGTAGAGAATACTGAAGTGTAGAGAATACTGAAGTGTAGGGAATACTGAAGTGTAGGGAATACTGAAGTGTAGGGAATACTGAAGTGTAGAGAATACTGAAGTTTAGAGAATACTGAAGTGTAGAGAATACTGAAGTGTAGGGAATACTGAAGAGTAGGGAATACTGAAGTGTAGAGAATACTGAAGTGTAGGGAATACTGAAGTGTAGGGAATACTGAAGTGTAGGGAATACTGAAGTGTAGAGAATACTGAAGTGTAGGGAATACTGAAGTGTAGAGAATACTGAAGTGTAGAGAATACTGAAGAGTAGGGAATACTGAAGTGTAGGGAATACTGAAGTGTAGGGAATACTGAAGTGTAGGGAATACTGAAGAGTAGAGAATACTGAAGTGTAGGGAATACTGAAGTGTAGGGAATACTGAAGTGTAGAGAATACTGAAGTGTAGAGAATACTGAAGTGTAGGGAATACTGAAGTGTAGAGAATACTGAAGAGTAGAGAATACTGAAGTGTAGGGAATACTGAAGTGTAGGGAATACTGAAGAGTAGGGAATACTGAAGTGTAGAGAATACTGAAGTGTAGGGAATACTGAAGAGTAGGGAATACTGAAGTGTAGAGAATACTGAAGTGTAGGGAATACTGAAGTGTAGGGAATACTGAAGTGTAGGGAATACTGAAGTGTAGGGAATACTGAAGTGTAGGGAATACTGAAGAGTAGGGAATACTGAAGTGTAGGGAATACTGAAGTGTAGGGAATACTGAAGTGTAGAGAATACTGAAGTGTAGAGAATACTGAAGTGTAGGGAATACTGAAGTGTAGAGAATACTGAAGAGTAGGGAATACTGAAGTGTAGAGAATACTGAAGAGTAGGGAATACTGAAGTGTAGGGAATACTGAAGTGTAGAGAATACTGAAGAGTAGGGAATACTGAAGTGTAGAGAATACTGAAGAGTAGGGAATACTGAAGTGTAGGGAATACTGAAGTGTAGGGAATACTGAAGTGTAGGGAATACTGAAGTGTAGAGAATACTGAAGAGTAGAGAATACTGAAGAGTAGAGAATACTGAAGTGTAGGGAATACTGAAGTGTAGGGAATACTGAAGAGTAGGGAATACTGAAGTGTAGAGAATACTGAAGTGTAGGGAATACTGAAGAGTAGGGAATACTGAAGTGTAGGGAATACTGAAGTGTAGAGAATGCTGAAGTGTAGAGAATACTGAAGTGTAGGGAATACTGAAGTGTAGGGAATACTGAAGAGTAGGGAATACTGAAGTGTAGAGAATACTGAAGTGTAGGGAATACTGAAGAGTAGGGAATACTGAAGTGTAGAGAATACTGAAGTGTAGGGAATACTGAAGTGTAGGGAATACTGAAGTGTAGGGAATACTGAAGTGTAGAGAATACTGAAGTGTAGGGAATACTGAAGTGTAGAGAATACTGAAGAGTAGGGAATACTGAAGTGTAGAGAATACTGAAGAGTAGGGAATACTGAAGTGTAGAGAATACTGAAGTGTAGAGAATACTGAAGTGTAGAGAATACTGAAGAGTAGGGAATACTGAAGTGTAGAGAATACTGAAGAGTAGAGAATACTGAAGTGTAGAGAATACTGAAGTGTAGAGAATACTGAAGTGTAGAGAATACTGAAGTGTAGAGAATACTGAAGAGTAGGGAATACTGAAGTGTAGAGAATACTGAAGAGTAGGGAATACTGAAGTGTAGGGAATACTGAAGTGTAGGGAATACTGAAGTGTAGAGAATACTGAAGTGTAGGGAATACTGAAGTGTAGGGAATACTGAAGTGTAGAGAATACTGAAGTGTAGGGAATACTGAAGTGTAGAGAATACTGAAGTGTAGAGAATACTGAAGTTTAGAGAATACTACAAATCCATCTCCATATTTGTTTTGGAAGATGAGAAACATTATTTGATGAAATAAAGACAGCGCCGCACCTCGGTTATTCTTTTCCTTCATCTCTGTCTCTCCTGAACTCTTCTTCAAATGCCAAGCTTTCAGCGCCTGAGATTCATGACCTCTCCTCTCGTTCCTTGCATTAATCCAGCAGGCAAAAATAGCTCTGTGTGTGTGTGTGTGTGTGTGTGGGTGTGTGTGTGTGTGTGTGTGTGTGTGTGTGTGCGTGCGTGTGTGTGTGTGTGTGTGTAGCCTGCCTGCTTGGACACTTCGCTGTTCTGTGTCCCATTATGGCGCCGTCGTTAGATCAGATTAAATAACTGCCATGAATGAGGTTTTAATGAGGTCAGAAGGACAAGCTGAGGTGAGAGTCTCTCTATTGCTCTATCATCAGGAGACTTTGAATTTTCAATTCTGCCTTGCTGACACGCCTCCAGAGTCCAAGAGAGCAAATTGCCTATGATCTCAGGATGGGAGGGGCTTATGACAAATTTTTTTTTTTTAAGAAACAAAAAATTGTAATCGTTGGTAAATGTCCGTGGTATAAGAGGGATAAAACACTTGGGGACGTGCTGTTAGAGGAAAATAATCAACTTTGGGGTGGTAACAGTGGCTGACACACACACACACACACACACACACACACACACACCTACCTGTATAATATTCCTACACTCTGTGGGTCCTGTTCCCCTCGCTTTTGTTTAATCCCTCACTTCATCAGGCTCTTTTAATAGTAGAAGGGTGTGTGTGTGTGTGTGTGTGTGTGTGTGTGTGTGTGTATATATATGTTTATCTGAGAGGATTGAATTTCAGAAAAGCCCTGAGCTGACACACACTTGCTGTCACACACACACACACACACACACACACTCACACGGCCAAGTGAGCGAGACTGTGCTGTGTTTCTCTTTAATACTCGTCACTGTCTGTCCGTGTTTCAGCCCGATCCAAAGTCACCATGGCGTCTCCCAGCTCCAGCGGAATCGAGGTTCTCCTCTCTACTCTGGAGGTAAGTGTGTGTGTGTGTGTGTGTGTGTGTGTGTGTGTGTGTGTGTGTGTGTGTGTGTGTGTGTGTGTGATACTGAAGTGCGACCTGGTGTGGTTATGTGTGTTGCTGAAAGCAGGATGTTATATCATTAGAGGCGTTGCTTTATCATCATAATTGAATGGCTCGTCAAGGTTATTTTGTTACCTAGGTAACACTTTACATTAATATACACTAAACTAACATTATTTACTGCATCATTTAATCGTAACAAATCATAAGCTTAAGCGTTAACACATCTTATACTACAGCGCGGTTGAATTATTTAATCTGATTGGTCAGAAGGTGTGAATTATTTCTGTGTAAACAGACAGTAGTTTTACAACAGGTCTATATTAAAGCGATCGTTCTAATACCTTATCGTTTCCATAGTAACAGCTCATTCACACGGACTCGTACGGCGGACGCTCCACAAAATACGTAAATGAATTTTTTAAAAATAATTTGGTTTAACAAAGTAAAACGTGTAATCCTTGGTGTGGTGACGTTTCTGTTAGGAGATGTTTATTTAATATTTATGGAAGGAGTCTCCAGTTTCAGCTCTTCGCAAAGTTTCACAGCAAGGGACAGGTTTGTTTTTTGAAGAAAAGAAAGGAAGAAAGAAAGAAAAGCTGTGTTTTTTGAAAGAGAGAGACAGAGAGAGAGAGAGAGAGAGAGAGTCTGGTTGAGGGAATGAGTGTTTATCGCAGCTATAATGTAAGTGAGAACAGGAACTAACTTCTTTTGCACATATTCTATAACATTAAAACTAACTATAAACCGTTAAAATGTGCTACG
>CM042561.1:1222141-1267141 GCA_023630585.1 Cranoglanis bouderius
GCGTAGTATAGTATAGCATGATATAGTAAAGTATAGTGTAGTGAAGTATAATGTTGTATATTATAGTATAGTATAATATAGTATAGTATAGTTTGGTGCAGCGAAGTATAATATAGTATAGTATAGTGCAGTGTAGTATAGTGTAGTATAGTATAGCATGGTATAGTATAGTATAGTATAGTATGGTATAGTATAGTATAGTGTAGTGTAGTGTAGTAAGGTATAGTATGGTATAGTATAGTAAATGTTCCTCTGATTGTGTGTTGTCACGGTTATTTCCAGATCATATGATCGGGGTGAAAGCAGAGAAAGCCGACGCCGTGTTACTGACACTCAGACTTTTACGGCAAAACTCGGAAAACGACAGGAGAGCGTCGGCGTGTCTGTGGGTCATCACCACCTTCTGCTCCTCCAGTGAGACATTTCTCTCTTTTATCATCTAAAGAAGTATTAAAATACTCTCAGCCGTGACTAACCCTCTCGTCTCTTTACATTTTACACCTATAGAATTTTACTGTTTAGTTTACATACCTGATCTACGTCCTGATTTTTAAACAAGGATAAAGCCGATTTCTTAAGCTCACAGGATGTAGCACTTAAAGTATTTCCCTTTGAAACAGGAAGTCACAGAGACGGTGCGCTGACATTAGCAATTAACATTAGTAAAGCTAACCAACTACCTGAACATAGCACCACGGTAAGATTAGCTCTTTAATGTTAGCTATCTCCACAGCAATTTTCCTTTTCGGTTAAAGTAAATTAGCTTATTCGTATTCACAACAAAGTGTGTGTGTGTGTGTGTGTGTGTGTGTGTGTGTGTGTGTGTGTGTGTGTGTGTGTGTGTGTGTGTGTGTGTGTGTGTGTGTGTGTGTGTGTTAGCACTGTGCAATGTAAAATCTCCTTCCAGAATTCACTCTCTGCTCCGTTATCACTTCCTGTTTGCCTTCCTGCTTACTTTTCTTTAGGGCGAACAAGTGATAACTGCATCACTCTGTAGAAATGACAAGCCTGATGTTTGTTTGAATTCAATGTGTTTGGTAAGATGATGATAGCTTTTGTGTGTGTGTGTGTGTGTGTGTGTGTGTGTGTGTGTGTGTGTGTGTGTGTGTGTGTGTGTGTGTGTGTGTGTGGCTATCTCTCTTTATCAGTGACAGTGATAAATAACACTGTTATTCTGTTATAATCTGTCACTTCTTTCGCTTATCAGTGCCAAAAATAGCAAATGTTTCCTTTCTGGGTTTATTGTAAACTGCGATTATTGTCATATATTTTTTTTTAGGTATTTAGGCAAAATAAAATTAAAATAACATTTAAGCATTTCATAAAAATTTAAATGAAAGAGCCATAAATATTGTTAAATATCATTTTAAATATTACATATAAAATAGTGAAAAAAAACAAAAAAAACAGTTAAAAATATTTCATTACATCAACATCCCACACTATAATACTAGTATATAGTTTCAGTAGCAAACAAACAAACAAACAAACAAACAAACAAACAAACAAATAAATAAGGTGGTTATTTATTCAAAAATATATATTTTTAAAAGTTTAAATTATTTTTTTATCTGAGCTTGCAAAACATATTTCAAAAGAAGAACAATCCAGTGTTTTTCTTACATCAGAAAACAAAAACAACAACAAAAATGAATAAATAAATAAATAAAATTAAATGTGTATAATAATATGTTGATATCTAGGCAGTGGGTTAAAACTTTTCTGTGTAAGTCGCCGCTGAGGGAACAGGACTTTCAGATAGAGTTCAGGGTTTTATTTTTATAGTGATGATGTTAATCTAATACTTGTGTGTGTGTGTGTGTGTGTGTGTGTGTGTGTGTGTGTGTGTGTGTGTGTGTGTGTGTGTGTGTGTTTAGTTTCCACTGCCACGCTGTTAGGAGAAAATCAAGCTCTGGACGTTGTGTTTAAGCTGATAACACCACCTGCTGCGAAACACACTCGAACAGTCAAGTGAGTATCTCTCTCTCTCTCTCTCTCTCTCTCTCTCTCATACACACACACACACACACACACACACACACACACACACACACACACACACACACACACACACACACACATATGGAACTTTAGGGATTTCAGACAGGAACAGATGTAGTGATGGCTACAGCGACAGGAAATAAATCTGCATTAACACTATAAATGTGAGTCAATGAGCAAGAAACTGTTGAGCTTAACAGAATATTTATTTATTTTATTTATTATTATTTTTTTTTAATGTGGACTTTTACTCAGTTACGTTTTACGTTTTTCCCCGCTACCAAATCAGTTTGAATTTCTGTGCGCTTTCAACTTTATTCCTTTATTTAAATTAATTTCATTATAATTTCATTAATATCATTAATCAGGGTTGCCAGGTTCCGGCAATATATCCATCCCCAGTGCATATCTCAAAAAACACACGAAAGACCTGAAATTTATCTGAAAAAATCAGGAATTTGAAAAGGGAGACATTTCCCTTCTTTCTCCTCACATATTCCTGATATACGGACATCATCCACTCCGTAATCCCTCTTTCTCTCTCTCTCTCAATCTTTGCAATATATCATATCCTACAATAGAAATGTCTCTGTACATCATAGACATGCAGTTCTGATTATTTGCTATAAAACAAGATCTTGTTGGCCTCAGAATATTTTTAAACTAGACCAATCTGGCAACCCTGTCATTAACCGTCCCGTCCGCTGCTCCTCCCGCGAGCACGGAGCGGCGTGATTCCTGCCCCAATGGACCTCTATTAGCGCTTGTTTGTTGCAGTTCCCACGTTTGACCACTAGGTGCAATAATAACTCTGTGGAGATAAATGGGGCGGAGAGCACGCTGTGCACCGTTACACAACATCGAGACATATTTTAAAATAGCGAGTGAGTGTTGAGAATGTCGTGAACGAGGACTTCGATTAGCATTTGCTGATATCGATGATCCGCCACTGCACCACACCACCTTTTAAATTTATTAATACGTTTAAACTAAATGGATTTTAAAGTATTTAAAGTGTAGAAAGTAGAAACAACACCCGAACTTTTACTTAAATATGGATTTTTAAATATTTCTTCCTCCCCGGACAACCAGATATTCTGCAAATGCAATTTCATCCCTATACTATTTTGTTTTTATTTTAGAGCTGTTTTAATTTTTATTATTTTTTTTTGCTGTAAACCGTTTTGCTTTATTTTCCGCAGGGCCGCTGTCCACGCCTTCTCCGCTCTGTTATCCTCAAGTAAGTTCTTTTGGTTCTCAGCGCTTTGCTATAATATGAGTTTCATTATCGCGCTATTATACGCTGATGCTGTATCAATTAGCGCTGCTGCTGTTAATGGACTTTTAATGAAAGATGGGATGTTTACTGTCGCTTATGAATAATTCAGGGCTGTTAGAAGGGGTTTTAGAGGGGAAAAAAAACTGAAGTGAAAAATAAGCATGACAGAAAGGATTCATGCACACCTGTTTACGCTCGAGAGTTTCTGCAGTTCAGCGTGAAATCCTGCCGTAACGGGCGTGTCCCGGAAATGTGCAGGTCAGGACGCAGTGGAATTTGTTTGATCAGTCTTCTGTGAAATGTTTTCTGCTCATTGTTGAACCAATATTCTGTGAACAGATTTTACTTAATCAAGGCTCCTAACAATATTTTGTGTTTATATGGTGGTGATTAGCTTGTGTGTGTGTGTGTGTGTGTGTGTGTGTGTGTGTGTGTGTGTGTGTGTGTGTGTGTGTTGAAGTAATTTTTACTCTTAGTGTCCAGGCTTTGCGTCATTCAAACGTTTAGCCGTTAAACTGTGTTTTACCCATCACTCACGTTTAATTTTTATTACAGCAATAAAAATGATTCTGATGTTTTAATAACTGCAATTAATATAATACGGGACACCACAGACATTCTGTGTTTTTACTGTTTTATCAACCTGATCTTTTAGCCACAAAGCTAATCACTGATCACCAATGTTCACAACCACCAATAACTGTTCATCATTGTTCCCAACGATCAATCACTGATCACCGTTGGTTCCAGCAACCAAAAACTGATTATCATTATTCCCAACCACCAATCACTGATCCCCATTGCTCCTAATGACCCATCAATCATCACCATTGTTCCCAGTGACCAATCACTGATCACGATTATTCCAAAAAATCAATCACTGATCACCATTGTTCACAAAATCAATCACTGATCACCATTATTCCCAAAATCAATCACTGATCCCCATTGCTCCTAATGACCCATCAATCATCACCATTGTTCCCAATGACCAATCACTGATCACGATCATTCCAAAAAATCAATCACTGATCACCATTGTTCACAAAATCAATCACTGATCACCATTATTCCCAAAATCAATCATTGATCACCATTGTTCACAAAATCAATCACTGGTCACTATTTTTCCCAACCACCAATCATTAGTTACCATTGTTTCAAATGACCAATAACTGATCACCATCGTTCCTTATTTTCCAACCCCTGATCACCATTGTTCCCAATAACCCATCACTATTCATCATTGTTCCCAACCACCAATCACTGATCCTCATTGTTCCCAATGACTAATCACTGATCACCACTGTTTCAAATGACTAATCACTGATCACCACTGTTTCAAATGACCAATCACTGATCACCATTGTTCCTTATATTCCAGTCACTGATCACCATTGTTCCCAACCACCAATCACTGATCCTCATTGTTCCCAATGACTAATCACTGATCCTCATTGTTCCCAATGACTAATCACTGATCACCATTGTTCCCAATGACTAATGACTGATCACCATTGTTTCCAGTGACTAATCACTGATCACCATTGTTTCAAATGACTAATCACTGATCACCATTGTTCCATACAACCAATCACTGATCACCATTGTTTCAAATGACTAATCACTGATCACCATTGTTCCATACAGTGAATCACTTATCACCATTGTTTCAAATGACCGATCACCATTGTTCCTTATTTTCCAATCACTGATCACCATTGTTCCATACAACCAATCACTGGTCACTATTTTCATCAATGACCAATCACTGTTTGCTCCATCAGTGCACTTCTTTGTTCTTACTTTGTTTCACAGTGATATTTACAGTAATAAAAGTGAGTTATTCCATCCGTAACGATTTCCTTTATGTCTATTTCCTGACTTCTCACTACCACTGCTTCAGTTTGCGCTCTTTATAGAAATGATAGAATTTTATAAATATGGAATAGAAACAGTTCATTTGTGGTGCTGCGACAAAAGACGGATTCTTTCTAGGCCTATAATAAAACACGCTCTAATCTATTATATTCTGTTCTGATAAAACTCTCTCTATCCTGTGTAACGTCAGAAAATCTTCCTCGTTCACGTAACATGTTTTGACCCGCAAATGATCACGACAATTTAATGGGTATGCAAATCAGTTCATGACATCATCTGTTGTCTTGAGGCATGTTTTGTGGCCGTGCGTTAGCTACTTTCCCCTGAAAAGAGCTTTTGACACTGCTCCTTCCAAAAATACTTAAAAGTGAGAGGCAAAATGAGTTAATAGAGAGGAAACCGTGAGTATAAGACGAGTATACGGTGAGTAACGTGCACGTGCCGGTGTCGTGGATGTTGTTACGCGTCCGGCCTGCAGGGGGAGATGTGACTCTGTCGGATTCAGACTCCAAGGAAAGAGCTTATGAATGCGTGATGTGTGTTGCGGACAATTTCTCTTCTGTTGAATAGACTGAAAAAAGGTGAAAACCAGTTGAAAACCACACACACACACACACACACACACACACACACACACACACACACGTCATCACACTGCTTTTATAACGACTTCTGCCGATCCACAGCACATCTGTAACATCTCAGATGTTTATCGCGATATTTATTGCGCTCTGTATCACTGCTCCAGGTCGTCTCTTTACAGATTTTTCAGAAACACAATTGTAATGTTTATTTTCTTAAACATTTTCACCGCCAGCTGCTCCAGTTCCACATAAATGAAACATTGTTAAAGAGGAAATCGTTTAAAAACAGACACAAAAAAGAAACACAGCATCCGAGATCTTCAAACAAATTTGTATTGTGTCAAGAATTATTCCTATTACTACTCTAAAACCCAAACACATTTTGCTTCATAAGAAAGCGGTGACTTAAATTCTCCATCCTGTATTTGCTTTAAACTGATACACTATCATACGGCCAAAAGTATGTGGACTCCTGACCATCACACCCATATGTGGTTCTTCTACAAACTTCTAAAAATCTTTGTACGCTGCAGCATTACAGTTTCCCTTCACTGGAACTAAGAGGCCCGAACCTGTTCCAGCACGACACAAAGTGCACAAAGCGAGCTCCATGAAGACGTGGTGTGTGAAGGTTGGAAGAAGGTAGAAGAACTGGAGTGTCCTGCACAGAGCACTGACCTCAACCCCACTGAACACCTTTAGGATGAACTGGAACTGGAGCCTCCTCACCATCCCAACATCAGCGCCCTGACCTCAACCTCACTAATGTTCTCGTAGCTGAATGAACACAAATCCCCACAGCCACGCCCCAAAATCTAGTGGAAAGCCTTCCCAGAAGAGAGAGTGGAGCGCATTATAACAGCAAATGGGATCTAGGGGGGTGATGGTCAGGGGTGCACAAACTTTTGTTCTTTCTATACCCCTTTTATTATAAACAGTAAATCAGAGCTTATTGCCTGGTTGATTGATTGATTGATTGATTGATTGATTGATTTAATGATTTTTTCCCCAACTAGTTGATAGGAGTAAGTTGTAAGTTCTACTTTAAAGCTTGGTTGAAACTTGTTTCATGATAACTGAAATGTAGCAGCATTTTACAAAGATTATCTACCTACAAAACGAAAACTTCAAAGGAGTTTTAAAAATATTTCAAGTAGTGAATTATGTTTACAAAAATACATATGATATTTTTTAATATGATGTAAGAGAACTGGTTAAAAATGGCAGAGGAACATCTTCACATGTCTACCCTCTTTAAACATGCAAGCAGCTATGAATATACATGATTATGCAAATGAGACACGCCCGCATCTTCGCATTCTTAATAGCCTGATATCACTTTACCTAACATTACCTAACTAATCTAGCTGGTTAGCTAGTAAACTAGCTCACACAGCTCGCTGATTTATTTAACAGCATTCAAAGACCTGTCAAAATACTGTATAATGTTACCATGACAACCACAAGTTAGCGAGCCAGCGGGTTAAGACTGTTCCGTGGCCAAAAGCTTTCAGGTATCACACGTCATCATTCTGTAATAATTTGCATGTTGAGTGACATCACTAACTGAGCTCATGTATAGCTCCGCCCCCAAATTCAGTTTTATACCGAAGGCTGGAAATAGTTGTTAAAATCATTTTTAAAATCATACAACATACAACAACATGAAAGACAAAAAGAGCAATGAAACATCCAAATGATTTAATTAGCAGGAATTAAAACAGAGAAATTTCATCAGTACACGTGTCATTTATTTATTTATTTGTTTATTTACTTACTATTTAAACCATTTTCATTTATTTTTATTTTTTAATAAAGTGAGTTTAAATACAGCGGTTGGACTTCGAAGCACTTTGAAGCATTAAAAGCTGAAGAGAGATCAGAAAACACACACACACACACACACACACACACACACACACACACACACACACACACACACACACACACACACACACACACGTGTAGAAGCCAGAGCTGCAGTAGGGGAATTATAAAACCCTGGCATTAATATTTCAGAGAGCCGAGAGCCGTATTAGTGCAGGAGCCTCACATGTACACACACACACACACACACACACACACACACACACACACACACACACACACACTAACAAGAAGGGGGAAAAAAATGGAGGAAAAGTGGACGTACATGTGGTGTATTAAAGAAGTCCACAGAGTCCATCTTACACCAAACGTAATCGAGGTGTCCGCTGTGTGATCGGTCAGAAGGTGTTGATTAGTTTTCTATAACAGCAGCTCTGACAGTAGTGCAGGTTTATATTAATGCGCTCAGACCAATCAGAATCCAGCATTGAACAGCGCGGTGGTCTGAAGGGACTTTAATTCTGTTTCAGAGGAAAATGGCCGCCTGGCGGTGGGGAAAGGTTACATCTCGGGCTTGCTGAGAGTTTATGAAGGCTGGCACACGCAGGACTCGAGGAACGAGCACGTCGCCGTACGCAGGGCGCTCCTCCACTGCCTGCACAGAGCCGCCAAAACCAGCGCCGGGAGACACGCCCTCGTTTCTGAGGGAGGAGTCGCTGTGCTGTATAACACCACACAGGTACTGCAGCACACACACACACACACACACACACACACACACACACACACACACACACACACACACACACACACACACACACACACCAGTTAACAAAAGTTAAGGTTTGGTACACATGTAGGTGTGGTTTTAATAGAGTGGGCGTGGTAATAGAGTTCACTGGTTTTAAAAAGATTATTTAAAATGTATTAAATGGTTATTTAACCTTTTTATTTAAATGATCCTAAATGAAATGTTATTAAATGTTACTAAATTCTTTTAAGTGATTCATTATTAATTGTTTATTATTGAGGTTGTTAATTTATTAATTGTTCTGATTATTAAAATATTAAACATTATCAAATGATTTGTCAATGTTATTAAATGATTATTCAGTGACAACTGCATGCTATTAAGCATTATTAAATGTTAATTGATTAGTACGTAGTTATTAAGTCGTTATTAAATGTTACTAAAGTTATTAAGTGATTATTACATGGTTATTAAGCGTTATTAATGGTTAAGTGATTAGTACACAGTTTTAAGTGATTGTTAAGTGATTATTACATGGTTATTAAGCGTTATTAATGGTTAAGTGATTAGTACACAGTTTTAAGTGATTGTTAAGTGATTATTACATGGTTATTAAGCGTTATTAATGGTTAAGTGATTAGTACACAGTTTTAAGTGATTGTTAAGTGATTATTACATGGTTATTAAGCGATAGTAATGGTTAAGTGATTAGTACACAGTTTTAAGTGATTGTTAAGTGATTATTACATGGTTATTAAGCGTTAGTAATGGTTAAGTGATTAGTACACAGTTTTAAGTGATTGTTAAGTGATTATTACATGGTTATTAAGCGTTAGTAATGGTTAAGTGATTAGTACACAGTTTTAAGTGATTGTTAAGTGATTATTACATGGTTATTAAGCGTTATTAATGGTTAAGTGATCAGTACACAGTTTTAAGTGATTATTAAGTGATTATCACATGGTTATTAAGTGTTATTAAATGTCAAGGATTGTAAATCGTTATTAAGTTGTAATTAAACGTGATTAGGTGATTATGAAATGTCTTTGTGTTTAGGCGTGTTTGTTGATGAAGGACTCAGAGTCTCTGGTGGAAAGTGCAGTTCAGCTCATGAGGAAATGTCTCCCAAAACTTCCTCTTCCTTTAAGTTCGGATCGCAGCACCTACAGCTTCCTACTTCCTGGAAACACTGAGGAGGCCTGGGAGTCTGAATCAGGAGCCAATGGTAAGTCATAAAGGTGGTCATGTGACTCAACGTGTACGCTACTGATGGACATTTAATGCACTCTTTTTTGTGGGATTGTTTTTGCCACAGCTTTCACTCGCTCTGTTAGCTTTCACCTGCTAGGTTAGCTTAACACGCTAGGTTAGCTTTCTCTGTATGGTGCTGATACAGACATCACAGTCAAGTGAAATGAGCCTTTCACCTGTTGGCTCTGTGTGTGTGTGTGTCTGTGTGTGTCTGTGTGTGTGTGTGTGTGTGTGTGTGTGTGAGACTGGGCAGGTTGCCAGGGTAACGGTTGCCGTGCTTCCTTAGCAATGAGTGATGAATAGAGGTGAATGTGCTGCAGATGAACTGAGTGTGAGATAAAGTCAGTTCTGTTTAGCATACAGATTAGAACCAGCCTCTTGGGTTCTCACCTCATTCTGGGTCTCTCAGGTGTGTGTGTGCGTGTGTCCACGTGTGTGTGCGCACACACACACACACTTCTATTGAACAGTCTTCCAGTCTTCTATTGAAATTGTCATTTCCTAATATTTTAAGCGTACCCATTTTACACACTAGCTGAGTGTCTGCTGTTAGTGCTACAGCTAGCAGTCTGGGAAAACGAAAGTAGGCTAACATGACAAATGCTAGCAGGCTTCCTTCTGAGATGTGTGTGTGTGTGTGTGTGTGTGTGTGTGTGTGTGTGTGTGTGTGTGTGTGTGTGTGTCATTTCACCAGATGTAAACAATGAAGATGACAGCGATGATGAACAAGAAAACGAAGTGCCTGAATGCCATGATTACGTGAGTGACTCAAATTTAAATTTTGCTCATCTCTATATGAAAGAATTCATCTGGCAACGCCCCCTCATCTCTTTCTAGAACCATTCCCCTGGCCCCACCCCATCATCTCTTTCTGGAACCATTCTCCTGGCCCCACCCCCTCATCTCTTTCTGGAACCATTCTCCTGGCCCCACACCCTGATCTCTTTCTAGAACCATTCCCCTGGCCCCACCCCCTCATCTCTTTCTGGAACCATTCTCCTGGCCCCACCCCCTCATCTCTTTCTGGAACCATTCCCCTGGCCCCACACCCTGATCTCTTTCTAGAACCATTCCCCTGGCCCCACCCCCTCATCTCTTTCTGGAACCATTCCTCTGGCCCCACCCCATAATCTCTTTCTAGAACCATTCCCCTGGCCCCGTCCCTTATATAATAAATAATTCTGTGATGATGAAATAAAATGTGTGTGTGTGTGTGTGTGTGTGTGTGTGTGTGTGTGTGTGTGTGTTGTAGGAGGATGATTTGGAGACGGATGTGAATAAGCTGAAGGCTCGGCCGGATCCGGATCGGCCAAAGGAGCAGCTGGCTCAGTACGCACACTTCTGCCCCGAACTCTATCATAACTTCCAGGTGACCTTCACCTTCACCTCCACCTCCACCTTTACCTTCACCTCCACCTTCATCTTGACCTTGACCTTCACTTCCACCTTCACCTTTACCATCACATGTTCTGCAACACACACATACAACAGGCAGCGAATAACAATGAGTATTCTGTTACTAATCTCTCTCTCTCTCACACACACACACACACACACACACACACACACACACACACACACACACACACACACACACACACCTGTTTCAGATCATAAAGAGGTGTATAATTAACCGTGAGATGAATTTGTGGTGTTGGAGTGGAACCTGATTCCAGCCGCTTGTTATCTGTTTAAAGTGTACACGCTACGTTTAGCGAGCTTAGCGTGTCGTTGTGCTAACAGCCGTCCTGTCATCTGCCGGATTTATACGAGCTGAACAGAAAACTACACGGTGGAACATGTGATTCAGCCGCTGGGAGAAAATTTTCCATTAGTTGAACTTCAGGCCAGTTTCCACACAGTAATGACTTTATTTACTTTCTCTTTACTTATATTGTAATGAAACTGAAATTGAAAGTATATACAAAACAAACAAACAAACAACTTGTCAATTAATGTCATCTAAGGAAAAAAGGATTACAGAACGGCTTTACATTAAAATTTCATATTTATATCTGTTTTATGTCTGTTTTAAATATTTTATATTTGAATGTTTTTGTTTTAACTGATTTTTTAAAATGATGTTTTTAGGTAATATGATTTATTTTTATATCAGATATACAAAGAATACACTGCACTAGTATTTAGTTCCCTTCAGTATTCCATACACTTCCATTATTATTATTATTGTTATTATTATTATTATTATTATTATTATTATTATTATTATTATTATTATTATTATTATTATTATTATTATTATTTAATAAGAATACATGCTAAATAATACATGCAAAATACAACCCCAATTCCAAAAAAGTTGGGACGCTGTGTAAAATGTAAATAAAAACAGAATGCAATGATTTGCGAATCTCATAAACCCAGATGTTATTCACAACAGAACATAGAAAACATATCAAATGTTTAAACTGAGGAAATGTAACGTTTTAAGGAAAAAATAAGGTCATTTTGAATTTGATGGCCGCAACACGTCTCAAAAAAGTTGGGACGGGGGCAACAAAAGGCTGGAAAAGTAAGTGTTACTAAAAAGAAACAGCTGGAGGTTAACTGGCAAGAGGTCAGTAACATGATTGGGTATAAAAAGAGAATCTTAGAGAGGCGGAGTCTCTCAGAAGTAAAGATGGGCAGAGGTTCACCAATCTGCGAAAAACTGCATCTACAATTTGTGGAACAATTACAGAATAATGTTCCTCAACGTAAAATTGTGAAGACTTTGAATATCTCATCATCTACAGTACATAACATCATCAAAAGATTCCGAGAATCTGGAGAAATCTCTGTGCGCAAGGGACAAGGGTGAAAATCAATATCGCATGCCCGCGATCTTCGGGCCCTCAGGTGGCACTGCATTAAAAACAGGCCTGATTCTGTAATGGAAATCACTGCATGGGCTCAGAAACACCTCCAGAACTCATTGTCTGTGAACACAGTTCGCCGTGACATCCACAAATGCTGGTTAAAGCTCTATCATGCAGAGAAGAAGCCGTATGTGAACATGATCCAGAAACGCCGCCGTCTTCTCTGGGCCAAAGCTCATTTAAAATGGACTGAGGCAAAGTGGAAAACTGTTCTGTGGTCAGACGAATCGAAATGTGAAATTCTTTTTGGAAACCATGGAAACGTCCTCTAAACTAAAGAGGACTAAAGAGGAGAGGGACCATCCGGCTTTTTATCAGCGCTCGGTTCAAAAGCCTGCATCTCTGATGGTATGGGGGTGCATTAGTGACTATGGAATGGGCAGCTTGCACATCTGGAAAGGCCCCATCAATGCTGAAAGGTTTATACAGGTTTTAGAGAAACATCTGCTTCCATCCAGACGACATCTTTTTCAGTGAAGGCCTTCATATTTCAGCAAGACGATGCTAAACCACATACTGCATCTATTACAACAGCATGGCTTCGTAGTAGAAGAGTCCGGGTGCTGAAGTGACCTGCCTGCAGTCCAGACCTTTCACCAACTGAAAACATTTGGCGCATCATGAAACGAAAAATACGACAAAGACCCAGGACTGTAGAGCGGCTAGAATCCTGTATCAGACACGAATGGGACAACATTCCTCTCCCAAAACTCCAGCAACTGGTCTCCTCAGTTCCCAGACGTATACGGACTGTTGTTAAAAGAAGAGGGGACGCTACACAGCGGTAAACATGACCCTGTCCCAACATTTCTGAGACGTGTTGCTGCCATCAGATTCAAAATGACCTTATTTTTTCCTTAAAATGTTACATTTCCTCAGTTTAAACATTTGACATTTGGGTTTATGAGATTTGCAAATCATTGCACGCTGTTTTTATTTACATTTTACACAGCGTCCCAACTCATCTGTTTAGAAATGACGGATCTGACTCCAAATTAACTCTTGATATTTTTAAAACATCAAAGGTAAATCAGTGAGTGTTTTTGTGCTGCTCAGGTAATTGAATTGATTTCAAACTGAATCCTTTAAAATAAAACATGTTGTTGTTGTTGTTGTTGTTGTTGTTGTTGTATACAGCGCTACAATACTATTCCCTCTGCCAAAGCTAATCACATCACGCAGTGCTGCTTGTCCGTGTCAGGTTCATGATTAACACACACACACACACACACACACACACACACACACACACACACACACACACACACACACACACACACACACACGACGCAGACAGACCCCTGAGATCCGATCCGATAGAGTCCGATTACATTAATCACAGGTTTATATAAATGGTTGATATTAATACCTAATCGTTTCTATGGTAACAGCTCATTCACAGGGACGTGTACAGATTCTACACTAATTAAAAAACGTGAGAAATATGGTGAAGTTTCCTGTGAGGAGAAATGTGTTTATGTAACGTTTATGGAAGGAGTCTCCAGTGTCAGTGCTTTGTGACAGTCAGAGGTAAAGCTGTAACTTTAAGTCTTCAGGACAGAGGAGTTTATGCTTCTTTGCGGTTTTCTCGCTAACATGACAAGCTGCGTTTTTTTTTTTTTTTTTTTTTGCCATATTAACTTCAAGAGAGAGATAATTAAGGCTGTTGCTTAATGTTGAACCATAAGTGAGAACTTTAAATGTAATTATAAATGGATAAAAAGTACGACGTGTCGTTCTTTAATAAATAAAGAAAAATGTAATAGCTGGTAAATTGCTGTGGTGTAAGAGGAATAAAATACACTTGCTTTTATAGGAAAATAATAATAAACTTTACTTTATTGTCATTATAATAGCGCACACACACACACACACACACACACACACACACACACACACACACACAGTGTTTATTACATACGTAATGACATGTTTATTACACTGTTATTACTGTTTAATAGAGCGGTGTACAATTGCTCAGACTGTGTTGTTGATTCTGGTGATAATATTTTGACGGATGTGTAATGTTTTCCTCCTGTTCACTCTCCCTGTTTGTGTGTGTGTGTGTGTGTGTGTGTGTGTGTGTGTGTGTGTGTGTGTGTGTGTGTGTATGTGTTAGTATAAAGCAGTCAGCTCCTTTTTCCATCCCCACTGACCGGATAAATTCAGCATTAGCCTCTCGCGCCCCTCTTTAACGCTTGAACAAACACGTCTTCTACGATTTGGCCAGACTGATGACCGGAGACGCCGAAGACGAAAATCCACAATGGCAGGAGATCTAACTGGAGGGTTTTTTTTTTAAAAATTTTTTTTGGCGTCTGTGAAAGAATCTGGAACCGTGAGGAGTAATGACCTTTTTATGAGCTCAATAAACTGAGTCTGGTGCTCCATCCTGTTCTCTGTCGTGATTGGTCAGGATCGATTTGATTGACAGCTCTCCAAATCCCTCCTCCTTCAGTGTTTGGAATGAAAACAAGAATTCAATTCAATTGTTCACATTTCCACTGATTTTTTCGGACGTTATTTCAGTTTTAATTCGGACGGCATCACGGGATTTCCTTTCTTCCCTAGCCCGGGTTTAGTGAGCCAGTGTGGGATTAAATGCTGACGAACGACATTTCTGCTCTTAAATGCTCAGATTTATGAGTTCTGCATTTTATTTGGAGTTTCTTGGAAAGCAGATTGGATCGTACGGATAGATCGGAGTCCTCGAAATAAGTACGTGTAAATAATGTGGCCTCGCTGCCACAATAATTAAAAAAAAGCCAAAATAAAACAAGAAATAAAATGTATAAGGTATTTTCTCACAGTGTTTAAGTGTTTAAGCCTAACGATGGCTTTGTATATACTTTTATTCCAAATAGCAAATAACTTCATTTAGCTATATTTATTTATTCACTACATTAAATTTATTTTATTTAAACAAAAAATATCGATATACTGAATGTACTGAATGTACTGAATGTACTGAATGTACTGAATGTACTGAATGTCAATATCCTTGCACTCAGAGTGTAGCTATCTGGCTAGTAGCTTACAACAGAAACGGGGAAAATGATAAATGTCGGCCGCTTTTATTTCGGTTTGTTTAAGATACGTTTGTATTTCTGAGGATTTTTTTTTTTAGGACACATTTATTTTAATGTAAGTGTATAAGTATAAAAATTTCAGTCGTGTCTCTGTGTTCAAGATAAACAAATACCGATCATTTTTATTGTCCTTGAAACAACCCAGTCTTTTCAGGATATTTTTGGGATATTTTGGCTCCGCCTCCTTAATCTTTAAACGAACTTGTCTTCCAGGATCTGGACTCGGGCTCTGAGCGAGACACGAGCTCGGACGACGACGTCAAAGTCCAGGTTGGCAGAAAACCCAAAGCGTCCTCCGATAACCGATCGTCTCCGTCTTTACCCGGAGAGAAGCAGGAAGAGGCGGAGCTGAAGGCCAGAGATTTCCATAGTCACTTCCTGAACTGCTCGGGAAATCAACAGGAAGCCCGTAACAGCATGTTGGACAGACTTTTGGAGAAATACGCTGCCTCGATTCCTCATCACGATCCTCGGCTTTACAGCTGTGCGGCTGCTCACACTAAATCCATCGCCGCGTTCTCCATTTTGGCTTTTCCGGATTTCTGGGGACATCTTCCTCCGGCCGGGCTCGAGCGCATGGCTAACAGGAAACCTCACATCCAGAGGTAAAAATGCTGCTTGGTCAGAAGGTGTTGATTAATACGTTTCTATAGCAACAGCTCATTCACAGGGACTCGTATGGCAGACGCTCCACTGATAATAAACACATTAAAAAAATCATTGATATGGTGACGTTTTCTGTAAGGAGATGTTTATGTATCACGTATGGAAGGAGTCTCCAGTGTCGGTGCTTTGTAACAGTCAGAGGTAAAGCTGTAACTTTTATGTTTTTTCATCTTCAGGACAGAAGAGTTTACGCTTCTTTGCGGTTTCTCGGTAACAAAAAACAGTGAGAGGTTGCATTTTTGTTTCTTATTAAGCGAAAAGGAGGCTGGTGAGGGAACGACTGTTTATAGCTGCTATAATGTAAGTGCGAACATGAACTAACTTGTTTCATAACATTAAATGTAGCCAGAAACAGATAAAAAGTAAGATGTGGCAGTTGAAAACTGGAAAAAAGACCAGGTGATTTTTTTTTTCCCCACCTGTCCAGTTTGGGTGAACCTGTGCCCATGATTCCTGTTCTTGGTGGTCTTCTGCTGTTGTAGTCCATCAAACTCAAGGTTTGATGTTTTGTGCGTGCTGAGATGCTTTTCTGCTCACCACGGTTGTAAAGAGTGATTATATGAGTTACTATATCCTTCCTGGCAGATTGAACCAATGTGGCTATTTTCCTCTGCCCTCTCTTATGAACAAGGCGTCTCCACCCACAGCACTGTCACTGTCGCAGTTTCTGAAATACTCAAACCAGCCCATCTGGCACCAACATAGAGATCAGACTTTTTCTTCATTCTGATGTTTGATGTGAACATTAACTGAAGCTCTTGACCTGCATCTGCGTAATTTTGTGCATTGCACTACTGCCACATGATTGGCTGATTAGATAACTGCATGAATGTGCAGGTGTACAGGTGTTCCTAATAAAGTGGACAGCGAGTGTATGGCTCATTAATGATGTATTAAGTGCATATTAACAGTTTATTACTTAAAAAATAATGAATAAATTAATATTTAAGAAATAAAAACAAAAAAATCATAATTGAATGAAGACACATGCTTAAACTGATGCTTATTAGTAATTTATATAAATATATTTTAAAAAATAATTAATTCATTAATCATTAATTAATATTATTTACTGTTTAGTACATGATGGTTAGTATTTCATTTGTTCTTCTAAAAAAATAAATAAAATTAAATGAGTAAACTCGTACCTAAATGTTAATACATTATATAAAATATTTTAAAATTTGGACAATAATTATTCATTTATAGATCATTACTTCCTTATTAGTTGCTTATTAATAGTTTATTACTTGATTACAAAATGCCATCAAGTGAAGTTTATATTTTTTAAATATTACTATTATCACTTTTTAAAGATTAATACTTTGTATAAAATATAAAAATGAAAATTGAAAAATAACAAAAAATGAATTGATTATTAATTAATTATTGATTATTATGCATTAGGAACTTATTATACTTATATCCCTTAAATCAAAGTGTTTATAACCCCGTTAAGACCATTTCCCCTTGCTTAGCCCCGCCCACTTCACGTCACCAGAGCCCAGTTTTCATTAAAAATAATATTTGTTGGGTCGTGAATTCGGAATAAGAATCTTTTCTAATCTCTTTCGTTTATTTCCCGCTGACCTCCCGAGCGAATCCCGTGATAAGCTTCTCTGTAATATTTCTCTAATTACTTTAAGCTTCTTTGTCAAAAGTGTGATTTTTTTTTCTCAGAACGGCTTTAATTTTGTTCTCTCCCGTGTGCAAAGCCGAGATTGTAGCAAAGTGACATTTATTTCAGTCATTTCACAGTTTATTGTGTTCGCTCCAGGCTGAGATAAGACGCTGTGTGCTATTAATGTCATTTTATTCAGCAACCGTCATTTTCAAAAATGAGTCGAAAGCAGGAAGCGGCAGACGAGCGATGGATGGAAGTGACATTTCTAATTCCGTGAGCCTCGAGATAAGTGTGTGACTGTGAAACTTATTTATTTATTTATTTATTTATTTATTAATTAATTAATTATTAAAACTGATTTTGCATTAAATGTACTCCAGAGGACATGCCGATTGTGCTTATATTTATTTAACCAAAGTTCATGCAGTTTTTCAGTTCTTACTGTGTGTGTGTGTGTGTGTGTGTGTGTGTGTGTGTGTGTGTGTGTGTGTGTAAATGAACCCAGATTGAAATATTACACATTTTTATATATTCACACCCACACCCACACACACACACACACACCAGGCATAACACAAACATTTTAAGAATCAATAATCAACATTCACACTGTCCATTAATTAAGGAATAAAACCCTCAGTGTCATGCTGTTATAGAAAAGTAATCAGTGTGGTGCAGCAGCTTGTAGCCAAATGTTTTATTCCTCTTATACCACAGAAATTAAAGAACGACACGTCGCACTTATTTATCAACTTATAGTTACATTTAATGTTGCTGAGCTTCTGTAAAACGAATGAGTTCCTGTTGTCACTTACGTTATAGCAGCTGTACACAGTTCCCTCACCAGCCCTCTCTATACTCTCTCTCTTTACTCTCTCTCTATACTCTCTCTCTTTATTCTCTCTCTCTATACTCTCTCTCTTTATTCTCTCTCTATACTCTCTCTCTTTACTCTCTCTCTTTACTCTCTCTCTATACTCTCTCTCTTTATTCTCTCTCTATACTCTCTCTCTTTACTCTCTCTCTTTACTCTCTCTCTTTACTCTCTCTCTCTATACTCTCTCTCTTTATTCTCTCTCTATACTCTCTCTCTTTACTCTCTCTCTTTACTCTCTCTCTTTACTCTCTCTCTCTATACTCTCTCTCTTTATTCTCTCTCTTTATTCTCTCTCTTTATTCTCTCTCTCTTTACTCTCTCTCTATATTCTCTCTCTCTATACTCTCTCTCTTTATTCTCTCTCTTTATTCTCTCTCTCTTTATTCTCTCTCTATACTCTCTCTCTTTATTCTCTCTCTCTATATTCTCTCTCTTTATTCTCTCTCTCTTTACTCTCTCTCTCTTTATTCTCTCTCTCTTTACTCTCTCTCTCTTTACTCTCTCTCTTTATTCTCTCTCTTTACTCTCTCTCTCTTTATTCTCTCTCTTTACTCTCTCTCTCTTTATTCTCTCTCTTTACTCTCTCTCTCTTTATTCTCTCTCTTTATTCTCTCTCTCTTTATTCTCTCTCTCTATATTCTCTCTCTCTTTACTCTCTCTCTTTATTCTCTCTCTTTACTCTCTCTCTCTTTACTCTCTCTCTTTATTCTCTCTCTTTACTCTCTCTCTTTATTCTCTCTCTCTTTATTCTCTCTCTCTTTATTCTCTCTCTTTACTCTCTCTCTCTTCACTCTCTCTCTCTTTATTCTCTCTCTTTATTCTCTCTCTTTATTCTCTCTCTTTATTCTCTCTCTCTTTATTCTCTCTCTTTATTCTCTCTCTCTTTATTCTCTCTCTTTACTCTCTCTCTTTATTCTCTCTCTTTATTCTCTCTCTCTTTATTCTCTCTCTTTACTCTCTCTCTCTTTATTCTCTCTCTTTACTCTCTCTCTTTATTCTCTCTCTCTTTATTCTCTCTCTCTTTATTCTCTCTCTTTACTCTCTCTCTCTTCACTCTCTCTCTCTTTATTCTCTCTCTTTATTCTCTCTCTCTGTATTCTCTCTCTTTATTCTCTCTCTTTACTCTCTCTCTTTATTCTCTCTCTTTATTCTCTCTCTCTTTATTCTCTCTCTTTACTCTCTCTCTCTTTATTCTCTCTCTCTTTATTCTCTCTCTCTTTACTCTCTCTCTTTATTCTCTCTCTCTTTATTCTCTCTCTTTACTCTCTCTCTTTATTCTCTCTCTCTTTATTCTCTCTCTCTTTATTCTCTCTCTTTATTCTCTCTCTTTATTCTCTCTCTCTGTATTCTCTCTCTTTATTCTCTCTCTTTATTCTCTCTCTTTACTCTCTCTCTTTACTCTCTCTCTTTATTCTCTCTCTCTATTCTCTCTCCCTCTCTCTTTATTCTCTCTCTTTATTCTCTCTCTCTCTTTATTCTCTCTCTCTTTATTCTCTCTCTTTACTCTCTCTCTCTTTATTCTCTCTCTTTATTCTCTCTCTCTTTATTCTCTCTCTTTACTCTCTCTCTATTCTCTCTCTTTACTCTCTCTCTTTACTCTCTCTCTTTATTCTCTCTCTCTATTCTCTCTCCCTCTCTCTTTATTCTCTCTCTTTATTCTCTCTCTCTTTACTCTCTCTGTTTACTCTCTCTCTTTATTCTCTCTCTTTACTCTCTCTCTCTTTATTCTCCCTCTTTATTCTCTCTCTTTACTCTCTCTCTCTCTCTCTCTTTATTCTCTCTCTTTATTCTCTCTCTCTTTACTCTCTCTGTTTACTCTCTCTCTTTATTCTCTCTCTTTACTCTCTCTCTCTTTATTCTCTCTCTTTATTCTCTCTCTCTTTACTCTCTCTGTTTACTCTCTCTCTTTATTCTCTCTCTTTACTCTCTCTCTCTTTATTCTCCCTCTTTATTCTCTCTCTTTACTCTCTCTCTTTATTCTCTCTCTTTACTCTCTCTCTCTCTCTTTATTCTCTCTCTCTTTATTCTCTCTCTTCATTCTCTCTCTTTTTATTCTCTCTCTTTATTCTCTCTCTTTATTCTCTCTCTTCATTTTCTCTCTTTACTCTCTTTATTCTTTCTCTTCAAGTTAATAAAAAAAAATGCACCTTGTCACGTTACAGAGAAACCACAAAGAAGTGTAAACTCCTCTGTCCTGAAGATGTTGGAAAACTTCTGACTGTTATACAAAGCACTGACACTGGAGACTCCTTCCGCACATGCTACATAAACACATTTCTCCCGTTTGAATTTTAATTAATTTAATCTCGAAATGTACCCAGTTCACGCTGTAAATGTTCCTTTTTTTCCAGAAAGAAAGTTTTTGAAGACATCCAGCGCCTCCTCTGTCCTGATGACATCATCAATAAAGTCGTTTTTGATATCGCAGACCCCAGGTAATTATAATATTATTAACATTTTTA
Source organism: Cranoglanis bouderius (assembly GCA_023630585.1). NCBI lineage: Eukaryota > Metazoa > Chordata > Actinopteri > Siluriformes > Cranoglanididae > Cranoglanis > Cranoglanis bouderius. The sequence goes on from CM042561.1 coordinate 1,243,313, forward strand.
ACATTTTGTTGAGATGGGATAAACAATCTCTGTATGAATCACAGAGACGGGCGTGTCTCATGACGATGAAACCTCATGACTACACACACCTCATTTTAACACACACTGCTTGGTTTGATCTTTATTATAAACATACGCTTTGTCGTAGGGGGTGTGGCTTTCATCATTCGTACTGTAGGTCACATGACCATAACATGTCTGTAGTCTGTACCTGTTCTAAGAGCTCATTAATTTACCTAAAACACCACAGAAGCGTCGCTTCTCTCAGACGTCCGTTGTCTATATTTTATTCTTCTGTGGTCTGCAGATGAAAATCCCAGAGATACTCTTGGAATAATTACATCCCACACCTCCTCATGGAAAACTAACACGGTCTGAATAGGGCTTTAAATATCGTCAGATTGATAATTAGACAGGCTTTTCTCTCCCCCTTTAAACAGCTCATTCCCAGTATATGATTCATATGATTTGGTAACTGAGTGTCAATAAACGGAGGAGTGGAATGAAAAGATAACGTATCTCCTAATGGAAATAGATCCTCCACACGCAAATCACAATCCGCTCGACACCGGAGCCGAGTACGATTAATTTGCTTTGAGTTTAGCGGCGTAGCCGTGTCTTCATTATCCTCGGCTCGGTATTTTAACCCTGAGGGAAATTCCGAGTGTGGAGCAAACAGGATGAACCGGCTGCTAATGGATTCCATGGATTTCTGACTGAAAAAGCAATCTGAGAAGATCAGCAGTTAGCAGCTGGACACTGGTACCAATGGGAAAATGAACAATAATTCAATTATTTATCTTCAGGCAGGGTCAGGATGGGTTCGGAACCTGTCCTGGGAATATTGGGAATGTGATGAGAATACACCCTGAAGTGGATGTTAGTTGAGCTATTATGATCCCGTAAACGTTCCCCTAGCCATTCTCGTCTCATTCCCAATATTCCCGGGATAGGTTCCGGAGCAACCGTGACCCTGCCTACAGCTGACGTTCCAGTCTCTCGGCCATGCAATAATTCTCCTTCTGCAATATTCCACTAATTTGATTGCTAAGACAAAATAAGCAATGTTTTTACCAACATTCCCTTCAGCCACCTCAACACCTGACCCTAATAGTTTTTCCTTTCAGCTCAGCTGTTGAATTTCTGTCTGCCTTCTCTCCCACTGAGCCTGTCCTCATCTCTGATTTAATAGCTAAATCTAACTCATCTTCGTGTTTATCTAACAAATTTAATCTAACTCATACTTCTTAAGAACTGATCTCTGTTCCTGTCTATCACTTCATTAATACCTTACTTGCTTCGGGTTCTGTCCGTACTGCCCTTAAAACTTCTGCCATCATCCCTATTCTGGTCTTGATACTGCCATTCTGGAACACTATGGACTGATCTCAGATCTCCTCTTCATAGCCAAGCCAAGGCTTGTAGCCTCTCAACTACAAAATTCTTATCCAGTGAGAACCTTTTCAATCTGGTTTTCATCGAATGCACAGTACTTAGACTGCCCTCTTACATGTTTTAATGATCTCCTCTCTACTGGTTCCAATATCCTCAGTATCCTTCTAGGTCCTCCTATATTTAGGTGTGCTGTTGGCATTACAACCAACAGCATGGCACAGGTTCATCTCCTATATTACTAATAGGTTTCAGATTGTTGCCCTTGGGAAATATAAATCCTCCACTGACACTGCTTCTCATGGCGTTCCCCAGGGATCGGTCCTTGGACCCCTTGTCTTCATTATCAAATGTTTTAGTATCATGGCCCCTGTACTCTGGAACTCTTTACCTCAATCTATATGACTTGGTTCCTCATTTTTCCACCTTCAAGGCCCAGCTTAAAACCTTTCTCTTTTCCCAACACTTTCTTTATTTGGGTGTTTTATTTTTGGCTGTGCAGCGACCAATGAGAAAGACACTATATAAACTAAACGCTCCACTAGATTTTGGGGCGTGGCTGTGGGGATTTGTGTTCATTCAGCTACAAGAGCTTTAGTGAGGTTGAGGTCAGGCGCCGATGTTGTGTGAGAAGGCTCCAGTTCCAGTTCATCCTCAAAGGTGCTCAGTGGGGTTGAGGTCAGGGCTCTCCAGTTCTTCCACTTACAAGTTTGTAAGCATTAGGGAGAGAAAACAATGTTAGGTCCACTCATCTTCACTGTTCTCTCTCTCTCTCTCTCTCTCTCTCTCTCTCTCAGTCCTCATTGTTCCAACAAGGCACCAGCAGACTCCCTACGTTTCTTCTCCAAGTTTGAGAACGGGAACTTAAGGAAAGCTGTTCACATCCGCAGGTGACGTTCAGCACAAAGTCTTAGATAGCCCATAAGGGTAACTCTCAACGTGGTGCTACCACCACCATGCTTTACATACAGTAGTTCTAGATTTGACAGTGTAGTTTAATTAAAAATGAAAGATTTTTGTTCATGATACTTAGTCTTTTTCTTCTCTCTCTCTCTCTCTCTCTCTCTCTCTCTCTCTCTCTCTCTCTCTCTCTCTCTCTCTCTCAGATACGAGTATGATTTGATCGTTAATGCCGATGTGAACTCGTCGGCTCATCAGCAGTGGTTTTATTTTGAGGTCAGTGGAATGACGGCGAACGTTCCGTACCGCTTCAATGTCATAAACTGTGAGAAAAGCAACAGCCAGTTCAACTACGGTAAACACACACCAACTGTGACAACGGTGCTCAAAAGTACTGGCACCCTCCATTAATTCAATTCATTCATACATTCATGACCTGAGCAGGGCTTGGTCCTGGATTAATAGATGATGGAGTCAGGTCTTTAAAAAGTAAACATCATCTGTGTGTGTGTGTGTATGTGTGTGTGTGTGTGTGTGTGTGTGTGTGTGTGTGTGTGTGTGTGTGTGTGTGTGTTAGGCATGCAGCCTGTGTTGTATTCAGTAAAAGAAGCACTTGAGGGAAGACCTCAGTGGGTTCGAACAGGAACTGAGATCTGCTACTACAGGTGAGACACACACACACACACACACACACACACACACACACACACACACACACACACACACACACACACACACACACATGCCTCTACAATGCAGCTCTGCTTGTTTCTCTGTACTCAAGTTGTGTTTACAAAATGAAAAACTAAAACCTGATAACCACTTCCTCTTCCTTCTCCTCCTCTTCCTGTTTCCTGTCAGGAATAATTTCCGGCCGTGTGAAGGTCACAGAGGTCGCTGCTTTTACACTTTCACCTTCACCGTCACCTTTAGGCACGAGGACGATGTGTGTTACCTGGCCTATCATTATCCGTACACCTTCTCCACACTGCAGGTGTGTGTGTGTGTGTGTGTGTGTGTGTGTGTGTGTGTGTGTGTGTGTTTAACTACAGGTCTCATGTAGCTTCTGTCATTAGGGGTCCAAGCACTAACCGCTGCAGTGTAATGCAATGTAGGGGTCCAAGCACTAACAGCTGCAATGCAGCTTGTAATGCAGTATGTGTATGTGAGTTGATTATTAGTATTGATTACCATTATTGATTATTGTTATTGATTATATGTGCTATAATCAGTTGTTGTTGTTGTTGTCGTCAGTCTCACCTCCAGATGCTGCAGCGCTCTGTCGACCCGCAGAAGATTTTCTTCAGACAGCAGACGCTGTGTAACACACTTGGGGGAAACGCCTGTCCTCTGATCACCATCACGGCCACGCCCATCTCACACACCTTAAAACACCTGCACCAGCTCCGTGAGTGTGTGTGTGTGTGTGTGTGTGTGTGTTGTTTCTAATGAGTGACATTTTTCTTTTTTTGCCTTCCTTCCTTCATTCCCAATATTGCCATACAGTAGATTTAGGAGGAGAAATCGACAGCAACAAATAGAGGAATAAACAAACAAACAAACAAACAAACAAACAAACAAACAAACAAATTCAGGTCTCCTATGTTGCCTATTCAGCATCCTCTCTGTAATTTCAATTAATTATTAAAATCAGCATTTTTTTATGCATGTAAATGCTAGCATATGTTCATTGCCTTTTGGGAGATGCAGTGTACAAATACACTCACTGACCTTTGACCCTGTGCATCTGAAACACCTTTTTAGTCCTGCTGGGTTTTTTTTTTGTTTTTTTTTTTGCTCCCCAGACATTAACTATTCGCTAATGCACATGATAGAGCGAGATTCTTTCTTTCTTTCTCTCTCTCTCTCAAATCTGTTTCAGATTTTTTGAAGTAAAGAACTGAACTTTAGCTCATAAACGTGTGTGTGTGTGTGTGTGTGTGTGTGTGTGTGTGTGTGTAGGGAACAGGCCGTGTGTGTTCCTGACAGCGAGGGTGCATCCCGGTGAGTGTAACTCCAGCTGGGTGATGAAGGGAACTCTGGAGTTCCTGTGCAGCGACGACGCCGTGGCCGAGAGTCTGAGAGAAACGTTCATCTTCAAAATCATCCCCATGCTGAACCCTGATGGAGTGATACACGGCAAGTAGGTACACACACACACACACACACACACACACACACACACACACACACACACACACACACACACACACACACACAACGTTTTAACACACCTTTTCCAGTAGTGAGATTGAATCGCTACGCTTTTAAATTCACTTCAATCGATGTTTGATTATTTTCGTTGAGGTTTCAGGGCCGGAAATATCTGAGGAAAGTTCCTGGTATTCAGAGTCGGGTTACGCAGCTGCTTAAGAGGATTTTCTGAGCTCCACAATCGGATGATTAAATCACCCGCATGTAGTTCACACCTCCGAGGTTGACAGATTTTTCTTAAGTAGAAGCTCCTGGGATGAAGTTTTTCACCGGCGTCTAGACCACCGCCTTCAAACACATTAGATTAGAAACGTTGTCAAGTGTAATACGATGTAACATAAAAGCAAGAGACAATTTAAAAATGAAAATCTCGTATATCGCCAATATACAGTATTACTGCATCAATAGTCCTAGTTGTAATGATCAGATTAATCAGTGGTTTAACTGAACAAAATGGCTTCCACACACATTATTCAGCAGCACATACAGTAGAATAGCACTTGATCCAGCGCAAACTATTATTTTACATTTTATTATACATTGACAATTACTCCTGCGCAAAACTTAATGAAGCCACATGATACTAAATCGAGGTCATGAAATCGTAATGTGTGTGTGTGTGTGTGTGTGTGTGTGTGTGTGTGTGTGTGTGTGTGTGTGTGTGCGTGCATGTGTGTGTGTGTGTACAGGATGTAGGAGAAATGATTACACATCAAACGAAGCCAGTGTTTGTGTTGTGATGATGTAAAGAAAACATGCTCACGGTGCGAAGGATAAGCTGACCTAGCGCTCATCTGCTACGCTCACAGAGAAACCTTAACTTCATTCATCATTCTATCCATAAAATATTCCCTCCTCCAGATAAAGATACGTCTCTGATTAAGAATTAAGACGCGTCTCGTCCGATGTCCTACGTGTGAAACAAATAACGTATCGTTGGGACTTTAAAGTGACGATATTATTAATGAAAGAATAGCGTTATATTTGTGTGTTGAATGTTGGCCTTGAATTGTGCGTCTGAGTGTAACTACAGCCAGAATATAAACGTATACATTTCAGCATGACATATTGTTGCTATATCAGACGGTGGCGCTGGACTTAATCCTGCTCCTCAGTCTAGCTGATATCACACAAGAAAAATGTTCTTGAGTTCAAGATCAGAATCGAGCGTAACTGAGACACGCCTCTGTTTTAGACAAACTCCGCCCACGTGTGTGTAACTCTCATGTAACGCTCGAGTCTGTAGTTACGTCTGGAGTTACTCCGAATACGAGCCTATGGCTTTAAAAATAATGTCCACTCTAATCTGTGAACATTACTAAAAGATAGAACTTATTCTTATTAAAAATGTGCTTTAAGCACAGATTAAATCAAATTCCCTAAACAAAGAAAACACACTGCCTCTGTGCTGTTCTGTGTAGGAAACTCTATCACACTGTTATTTGTGTTTTCTGCTCTAAGGAAAAGTGTGTGTGTGTGTGTGTTGAGTTTTAGCTTCCAGGAGAGATCTCTGTGGTAATTCTGTCTCTCACAGAGATTGGAAAAAAAAAAGAAACTCCAATATGTTCCACTTTTTTATCAGTCGGAGATTGGACTGCGGGATGCGATGCTGCGATGTGAGTGGATGTGACTTATGAATATCACTCGATGTGGGGGGGGGGGTGAACAAGATGTGAGAGAGTAAGTAACAGCATGGGCGAGTTTACGCCCGGTATCTTGTTTACTCCTTATTTCATTATTTATTTTAATTAGAATACAACATTTAATCTCATAAACTGTACGCAGAATAATCCAGTTGTTCGGTTATTCACAGTGACGCCGCCAGGGGGCGGTGCAGATACACCTGGAAAAATGCTTCGCTTAAAAAAAAAAAAAAAAGTAGCTCAGATGATTAATTTCATTTGCAATCTCTATATATAGATAATAAACAACAACAACAACAACAGCAACAATAATAATAATAATTAACATTTAAAATAGTGCTTTAGAGTGTGAATAATATAAAAAAAAAACAACCTAAACAAACTAACAAATGGTAGCAAAAAATAAAATGATTAAATTGTAAAATGAAATAATTAATAGCAAAAGTGTCCGCACTTTTTAAAAATATTTTTATATTTTAAAAAAGTACCAATTGTAAAGATTAAGTACAAAATGTTAAAATCAAAATGTTTTTGTAATTATTTTGATATTTTATTTAAAAAACATGACATCTCAGAAAAGTATATTGTGACAAAATGTATTACGATACCGATATTATATCATCATTATTAATCATTATATAATTGCCCAGCCCTACCATCAGGACAGTATTGTCCAGGGTTGAGAAGCACTGCTAATGCTAAGTGGACAGTGTTCTTCCTCTTGCTTCCCAGAACATAAACATTTGGCGTGTATATGCACAGAAAAAACGTTCTTTTATGTGATTTCCGTCTGTCTTGCTCTCCCATTTTCTCGAGATGGACAACCTGTTTTCAGACCATTTCCATACCTCAAGAGCAGCAATGCATCCTGAACCAAAGCATCCTCATTCTCTGCATGGACAGTCCCTCCTGCTTCCTTCCTGCTGCTTGTGTAAGCAGAGCTCCGAGGTGATTAGACGAGAGCGTTCTTCGTGCCAAACGAAACACCGTTTCTTTCGTACTCTTTAACCGCTGAAAGGGAATACGCAGAGGTTGAGCTGTATTAAAATGTTTTGATGCATGGGGGCGGTGTGCGCCGTGACACTGACATATTGCGCTGGCCCCATGGGCTGCTGGGATACGCGTCAGTGATGGATGGATCTCAGCTTGCGCACTTCATCATTCTACAGGAATAACAGTGACCACAGCCAGCTTAGCCCAGCCAAACACACTCCTCTGTCGTTCCCTCTTTCTTTTTCTCTCCGTCTCTCACTTTCTGTCTCCTTCAGAGAAAAAGCTCGAGGTGACAAACCTACCGAGGCTCCATGACTTAATTCCGCATTCTGATTGGTCAGAAAGGCGTTGATTGATTTTCTATAACAGCGGTGCAACTGCAAATCACAACTCGCTTTTTTAAATACGTTATCGTTTCTATAGTAACCGCTCATTCACCGGGATTCGTACGTGGGACGCTCCACATGAACTGATTGTTTTGTGTAAGAGGGTGCATATTTAACATTTACGGAAGGAGTCTCCAGTGTCAGTGCTTTGTAACAAAGCTGAAACATCTTCAGCGCAGAGAGAGAGAGAGTTTACGCTTTCTGATTTTGCGTTGAGTTTTTTTTGTCTTATTCACTTAAAGAGGGAGAAAAAAAGAGAACATTATATATAACTGTAAATGGATAAAAAAATATGATGTGTCATATCATGGGCAAATCGTTGGTATAAGAGGAATAAAACACTTCAGGGTGTGCTTTTATGGAAAAATAATCGCTTATAGGTGCTAACAGTGACTCCACTTCATGATTACTAGCAAGAACTCGATGCTTTTATGTGCAAACATTCAAGATATACCTGTAACTGGGTTTTTATTGATCCAACTAAACACCAGGTAATTATTATTCCCAGCCAATCGCTGTTCTCTGGCATTCCCTCTTCTTGTCTTTCTCACTTTCCGTCACTGCTGAGAGCCAGAATAACCCTCATGCCAACGCTGGCCTCCAGAACCACACACACGTGCCATTATTTTCTATCCTCTCAGACGCCAAATGTTTCTTCCCATCAATTCATTACGCCTGAACATCAGCATCATGCTGCTTTCTGGATAAAAACGTTCCTATTAAAAAAACGTTCAGCGTGTCTTCCCTTAATGTCTTTTTTGACATTCAGCTTCTGCACTTCTCTGTGATTCCAGCTCAGCCATCGTTTTCCTCCCTCCTTTGTCCCTGATATTGAAGGTGTAGAAGAGGCGAACGCTAGTCGTAACAAATAATGGCAGTGCTGTAAAAGACGAGATATACAGTACAGTATGCCGCTGGTTTTCGAGGTTACCGTCGCTTTGAAACGCTTCTCCATCTCCACCTCTCATCTCTGATGAATAGTATTTCTGACCTCTGTTCTATCTCCTTCTCTCAAGTGCGTCTTTAACGTGTTCAGTCGATTGTAAAATGAAGGACGGCCACCGGGTCACGGATCTATCTCACGGTTATCACCGTTTTATGTGGTTTTATTTTTTTTCATTCGCCACAAGAATGGTGTCTAGAGATCTAGAGTTCAGTGATGCCATGAGTGATGTTCTTTTGTCATTTAGTCCTCGCTCTGACCTCGGAAAAGATAAGAAATGGCACGATGGAGACTAAACATCAAAGCCATTGGAGGATTGAGCAGGATGGGATGTAATCAGCCCAGTGTTATTAAAAAACATTCATGTACGACTTATTTGCAGTGTCCGGACAGGATTAAATGTACACAGGGTCCTGGGGTAATTTCTTATTTTACAGATACCCCTTTGTGACTTTATTACCACCCGGATCGGCCATGTCGATATTTTTTTTTTTTCTCCAAATTACCTTCTGTGTTTCGCCAATCTCAGAACTCGTCCGATCATTTTAGTTCGTCTGGATACACAGATCCATGATGTCACCTCGCGTTGGAAAAAAAAGATCTTTGACTGCTGCTACTTGCCGTATTTGGTCTCGTGCTGCTCGTATCAGTGCCCCTCCCCCGGTATTAAACACTTCCTGAGTCATGAGACAAAAAAATGGACGCTTCTCATATACTTTGTGATGGTTTTATTGTGTTTTCAAATTGTTCTCCCCAAACTTACACACTCCAGCGCCACAAATTAGTGATCCTATGACCACATGACGCAAACATGCGCTTTAATAGAAAATACAACCTGCTAGAAACTCACTTCTCCCGACATGAGATTTTTATCACTGAGGAGAAGCGTTAAAGAATTTATTACCGACGTCCCGCTGATAAACTAATCCAATCCAAATAGGGCTTTATACTGTGCACAACGTATATCAGACCTTCACTCCACTGCTCTGTAGGTGTCTGTGTTACACCAACATGACACGGTGATACCATAACAAAAATCGATTATTTTCCTCTAACAGCACGTGTTCCCAAGTGCTTTATTCCTTTTATATCGCAATTTTCTATTTATTAAAGAATGACTCACGCTTTTTATCCATTTATATTTACGTTTAATGTTTCGGAATGTCTGTGAAACAATTCCGTTCCTGTTCTCACTTACGTTATAGCAGCTATAAACAGTCGCTCCCTCACCGGCCTCTCTTTATTCTCTCTCTTGAATTTATAATGAGACAAAAAAAAACAAAACACGGCTTGTCGTGTCACCCAGAAACCGCAAAGAAGCGTAAACCCCTCTGTCCTGAAGATGTGGGAAAACGTAAAGTTACAGCTTTACCTCTGACACCTCTGTTACAAAGCGCTGACACTGGAGACTCCTTCCATACATGACAAATAAACGTACCGTCTCCATACCGAAAGCTTCGCCACGTGAACGATCATTTTGTAATCTGTTTACGTGGAGCGTCCGCCGTACAAGTCCCTGAGAACCAGCTGTTACTATAGAAACGATAACATACCGCATTAATTAATATAAACCTGTGATTTGCAGCTGCATTATAATCCGAGCTGCTGTTATAGAGAATTAATCAACAACTTCTGACCAATCAACAGCACAGTGGTGTGTAAGAGAGATGAAGAGATGACGACGTGTTTCTGCCAGATCAAAATTTCCACAAAAACTAGAAAACAGAAAGTAGAGATACAGGCTAGTCTATGAATCTTCACGCTCTGAGCGATGCGTCATGATTAGTTTGTTTGTGATATATATATTTTTCTACAGTTAATCTCTCTGGCTGAGGAGAGCTCGTATTTTCCAGCCTGAGTTCTGGCAGCTCGTATCTGGCCATCAGAGGTGCAGAAGGGGGGTGAAATGAGGGTGGAGGAGACTGGAGGCTGCTAGATTAAGGACAAAAAATGGCAGTTTCATCTGTGGTGTTTCCGCAGGGGAGCGCAGCGGCATCATTTCCTGCAGGACGATGATTGCTGCTCAGGCTTGCTCGACCATGATGAGGTGTGGGGCGATGTCATAAATCCACCATGCTCCATCAGATCCTTGCACCCTTCCCAAATCTCCCCACGTCCCCTTCAGCACTAAAACGTGTTACCTTTGCAATCTGTTCTTCTCTGAGAAAGACTCAGATGTATTCATCAGTACTATTCCCTTCGAGACCTCCATGTTCTTCAGTAACAGTAATACACAATGCTTTTTCATCTCTACTGTAATGGCATGACTTCACATACGGTTCCATGCAAACGCTGAAGGTTTCTTACAAGGCAGCAGTGAAAATGTTTGGTAACAAACCACAGAGGTTTCTGTATTGTAACGAAAATATTGGGAATGTAACTAGAGGTGAAAGATGGCTAAAATTATTTCACCTTATTTATACTAATACTTATACTATACTCACCTTACTATACTCACCTTACTATACTCACCTTACCATACCTGAACAGGGAATGACAGATACATAGGCCACGCCTCCTTTAATAGAACTAACAGATATAATCCATGCTTCTTTTGCTAGGACTGGCAGATACCTAGGCCACACCTTCTTCACCATTAATGATGGACACATTGGCCACACCTCCTCACTTGTGGTTAAAGATATACAGGACACAACTCCTGAACTAGGACTGACAGACACATAGTCCACGCCCACTTTACTAGGACTGACAGATACACAGGCCATGCCACCTTTAATAAAACAAAGACTCAGATGCCATGCCTCCTTTAATAAGACAAAGACACAGAGGCCACACCTCCTTTAATAAAACAAAGACACAGAGGGCACGCCTCCTTTAATAAGACAAATTTTCAGAGGCCACACCTACTTTAATACGACAAAGACACAGAGGCCACACCTCTTTTACAAAGACAAAAAAATGTAGAGGACACACCTCCTTAAATAAGACAAAAAAAAGAAGCCACACCTCCTTAAATAAGACAAAGACACAGAGGCCACACCTCCTTGACTAAGACAAAGACACAGAGGCCACACCTCCTTTAGTAAGACAAAGACTCAGATGCCATGCCTCCTTTAATAAGAAAAAGACAGAGACCACACCTCCTTCAATAAGACAAAGACATATAGGCCACACCTCCTTTAATAAGACAAATATTAAGAGGCCACACCTCCTTGACTAAGACAAAGACACAAAGGCCACACCTCCTTGACTTAGAGAAAGATACAGCGGCCACACCTCTTTTAATAAGACAAAGATTCAGAGGCCACACCTCCTTGACTTAGACAAAGACACAGAGGCCACACTGCTAATAAGACAAAGACACAAAGGCCACACCTCCTTGACTAAGCAAAAGACACAGAGGCCACACCTCTTTTAATAAGACAAAGATTCAGAAGCCACACCTCTTTGACTAAGACAAAGACACATGGGCCACACCTCCTTGACTAAGCAAAAGACACAGAGGCCACACCTCTTTTAATAAGACAAAGATTCAGAGGCCACACCTCTTTGACTAAGACAAAGACACATGGGCCACACCTCCTTGCATTAGACAAAGACACAGAGGCCACACCTCCTTTAATAAGACAAAGACACAAAGGCCACACCTCCGTGACTTAGACAAAGACACAAAGGCCACACCTCCATGACTTAGACAAAGACACATAGGCCACGCCTCTAATAAGACAAATACACAGAGGCCACGCCTCTAATAAGACAAAGATTCAGAGGCCACACTTCCTTGCATTAGACAAAGGCACAGAGGCCACACCTCCTTTAATAAGATAAAGACACAAAGGTCACACCTCCTTGACTTAGACAAAGACACAGAGGACACGCCTCTAATAAGACAAAGACACAGAGGCCACGCCTCTAATAAGACAAAGACACAGAGGCCACACCTCCTTTAATAAGACAAAGACACAGAGGCCACACCTCCTTGACTGAACAAATCTTAACAAATCTTTTCATATTGAATTGTGTGCTACAGCTGTGACAAAATGCATTTAAAAATACAATTTAAAATGAAACAGATAAACAAGTTTATTTTTGATGATGTGTGTGAGTTCAGCTTATCAGAACCCATCAGCATTTTCCTTTCAGCAGCCGATTAAACAGGAAAATATTTAAAATACAGGTTTTTTTTTTGTTACAGGAATATATACGAGCTCTGTGTTTTTTTCCCTGCGTGTCTTATCGCTTCATGAGCTCGCTGCTTGACCGCGCCTGTAATCACGGCCGGAGATAAAGCTGGAGAGAGAGAGAGAGAGATGAACCAGAGCGCCGGCGTACGGAGTGTCACAGGAAATTACAGGAACGCAGAGATTACAGACTGAACTGACAGATACCACACGTTTCACGACAGATTCATTAACTAATGGCACCCTGCTGCTCATCACTGATAAGCAACCGTGTTATTTCACGGGCAGAAATGTCACGAGACAAAAAGCTAAACGCTTGTATCTGTCCTCACACACGCTTAACAATGCGATGCTTCAAGTCACAGCGTTCTCTGTTTTCTCCTCCTCCAGAATTCTTTAAATAACGTCTTATAAATAATGCACAGGGTGGTGTGATGAAGCGGAGTTACTCTTACCAAACTGTTTTGTTCCTCTTATATCACAGCAATTTAACAATGATTACAATTTTTAATATATTAAACAACACCATGAACTTAAACTTAAAAGTAACAGCTTTATCTCTGACTGTTACGAAGCGCTGACACTGGAGACTCCTTCCATCGGTGTTAAATAAACACATTTAACCTCGCAGAAAACTTCACTTTTATATATATATATAAAGTTTTATCACTCAGCCAACAAATCCTCCTCCATTCTTATTGTTCTGAATCGTGCCTTTTTCTTTAATGGAGCAAAAAGTGGACAAAAAACACTCCAGTGGCGTCCCTCAGACCCCGGTGATTCTCTCCGAAATAAAGAAGGCTCTAATAAGCATGCGCTCAGGTAAGAATTTGAATGAAATGCAATATTTTAGAGAGGAAAATAAACACCCATGCCAATTATTCAGCAGAGGTCTCAGATGGGTCTGAAAATCCAGCCTCGGTTTTTTTTTTTTACAAATAAAAACAAAACAAAAAATGTGCAAATGTATTCTGCTGTTTTGTTTGGTGAGGAATGTAAATCTGAGGAATGGAAATGTACCTGCTCAGGACGACCCTGATGACATTGGCTCGTTGCCTGAGCTCGCTCCGGAGTGCTCACTTCATATTTCATAAGTGCTTAGACACACCGTCGAGTGCTTAATATGAAATCTAGCCTCGTCTTTGCTTCAAATCATCCGAGCGATGGCGTTAACACCACTCCTGTTTTAATTCTTCAGTGGAAATTGAAAGGTGAATTCAACATACAACCCCAATTCCAAAAAAGTTGGGACGCTGTGTAAAATGTAAAAAAAAACCCCAAAAAACCAGAATGCAATGATTTGTAAATCTCATAAACCCAGATGTTATTCACAACAGAACAGAGAAAACATATCAAATGTTTAAACTGAGGAAATGTAACATTTTAAGGAAAAAATAAGGTCATTTTGAATTTGATGGCCGCAACACGTCTCCAAAAAGTTGGGACGGGGACAACAAAAGGCTGGAAGAGTAAGTGTTACTGAAAAGAAACAGCTGGAGGAACATTTTGCAACTAATTAGGTTAATTGGCAACAGGTCAGTAACATGATTGGGTATAAAAAGAGTATCTTACAGAGGCGGAGTCTCTCAGAAGTAAAGATGGGATGGAATCTGGATGGAAGCAGATGTTGCTCTAAAACCTGTATATATCTTTCAGCATTGATGGGGCCTTTCCAGATGTGCAAGCTGTCCATTCCATAGGCACTAATGCACCCCCATACCATCAGAGATGAAGGCTTTTGAACTAAGCGCTGATAACAAGCCGGATGGTCCCTCTCCTCTTTAGTCCTCTTTAGTTTAGAGGACGCGGAGTCCATGGTTTCCAAAAAGAATTTATTTATTTATTTTTTTTGGTGATGTGAATACACCCCGGATGGGACGCCACTGCACCATTCAAATCATTCACCATTCACACACTCAAATCAATCACACCTAGGGGCAATTTATCCTAGCCAAGCCAACTACCGGCATGTTTTTGTGAGGTGGGAGGAAACTGGGGAACTCAGAGGAACCCCACATGGGCATGGAGAGAGCATGTGAAACTCCACACAGACAGTAACCTGAGTTGGAGCTGAGGAAGTTGCACGTAGTGAGTCCTAACTAGTAAAAAGTCAAATTAAGGACTAGTTATCTAGACTTTAGGGGTTCACTCCTGTTTTTAGACTGTTTGGTCTCTTTAAACAAATATCCATCTGCAACACAGACACAGTTTTTTTTCCCTCATCCTCATTTAGCAGAAATTTTCCTTCCCTCTGTCGCCCTCAGCGCTCATTAAGCACTCGAACTCGAGTCTCTGTAAAGCTGCTTTGTGACCGTATTTACAGTTAAAATCTCCGTATGAATGAAAGTGAGCTGAATTGAGTAGACGTGGATTCATATATAATGTGACGGGTTTGACAGTTTCCTGCCGTATTGCGGTATTTATTTTCCGGTGGTGCCGTGACCCGGATCAACAACTGTGGACATCTGTCAGATCTGAAAGTTTCTTCATAGAAAAATGAGATGGATTTTTTTTTAACAGAGCAAAATCCACATATACTGTTGGCTAGAAACTTGTTATTTGAGAATAAATTATTTAAAACTGAATATTTTCATACTCTGAACTGACTGTGCTAACTATTATGGATATTTATACATCAGTGTGTGAAATATGTCTGGCTCTGTCACCGTCACTTTATCTCTGGAGCGTGATGGACAGGTCACCATTAAACACTTCAGAGCTCCGTTACCCTTCAGACATGTCCGGATTCTCGCTCGTTGCTGTCTGTTGGTGGACAAAATAAGATTGAGTGCATATGTTTAAAATAGAAAGCCCTGGCTTTTTTACATTCTTGGCTGTATTAAGGCCTATTTGGTTGATATTCTTTTTTTTAAAAAGTAGGTGTGTTAATCTAATTATTACTGGAATTATATTTGTGATTGCAGTCGAGTCAGAATCGGACACGATTGTGTGTTTATATCCCGTATCTAGAAAGATGACCTTTCAACTACCATGAAATGGCTTGCAGAAACAACGCCAAATGTACATTTTGGTCAAGATTCCACCATATCAGTGGAAAACAAGTTATTGCTATTTTTGTACTTTTTTTTGTTAAGTGTACTGGCTTTATCTAGGAAGCACTCACTCTTTGCTTACCCAAAACTGAATGTTCTGGGAAGTAATTAACTCATAATGAAGGTACATTCTCCTACCTGAACATAATAGTACAGCACAAAAAGAGAATGTTTTACAATGCATAAAAATTCACAATTTCAGCTAACTTAAGCTTACTAGGTAGAAGGAGAACCAGGGAAGTTACAGCTAGGAACTAGGAGACCTACGGAAATTAAAGCTAGGAACTAGAAGAACTAGTGAAACTAGAGCTAGGAACTAGAAGAAGCAGGGAAACTACAGCTACAAACTTGGAGAACCAGGGAAGTTCCAGCTAGGAATTTGGAGAACCAGGGAAACTACAGCTAGGAGCTAGGAGAACCAGGGAAGTTCCAGCTAGGAATTTGGAGAACCAGGGATACTACAGCTAGGAACTAGGAGAACCAGGGAAGTTCCAGCTAGGAATTTGGGGAACCAAGGAGACTACAGCTAGGAATTAGGAGAACCAGAGAAGTTCCAGCTAGGAATTTGGAGAACCATGGATACTACAGCTAGGAACTAGGAGAACCAGGGAAGTTCCAGCTAGGAATTTGGGGAACCAGGGAGACTACAGCTAGGAATTAGGAGAACCAGAGAAGTTCCAGCTAGTAATTTGGAGAACCAGGGATACTACAGCTAGGAACTAGGAGAACCAGGGAAGTTCCAGCTAGGAATTAGGAGAACCAGAGAAGTTCCAGCTAGGAACTAGGATTGTTAGGGAAACTACAACTAGGAACTAGGAGAAGCAGGGAAACTATAGCTAGAAACTAGGAAAAACCAAGTATGTGCTGAAATTTAAAATGACAAATGATCAAATATAGGACTTAATGCTTCTGCTGGCTTTATGGGATCTATTGTGTTCCTAGAAAAGGTGTAGCCTTTTCTTAATTGTGGGAATGAAGCACAATGAACACACTCAAAATCCTCTAATATACATATTGTTGACATGTTTTTCATGACTGTGCATGTGATACAATTCACACAATTATTCTTTGTAAATCACCCACAACATGGCCACATTTTTAGCAGGTTACACGCAGTTTGGCAATCATTATTGAGGATCTTCATATACCTCCATTACTGTTAGCTACATTAGCCTCCAAGCTCCACAGCAAAACTAAAGAAGAGAACATCAGGAATGATCATGTCTTGGCTTAACAACTACATTCTTAGCACTTTTATTTCTTGCCCAACAATTCTTTTAAGATGCCACTTAAGACAGGATTTATCCAAGGGAACATGGAAAGCGGAAGTGCATTGAAATCCGTACTATAACACAGGACAAGTTTAATATGAAAACATGTTCCAGTCAAGAAGATAATAATGAACTTAACATATTTTTGTTCTTTTGTAGTAGAGAAAAATTCAGCTCAAATGAAAAATAGAGAAAGGAGAACTGGTTTCCAAAATAAGCTGCTTCTCAAACATCTGGGCACTTGATGTCCTTTAGGAATGTGGATAAGACATGACACTGCTGCAGTTGGCCATGAATTCAGAAACACTGTGTGTGGGAACGTACCTAGATAAAATATGCGAAAGCTGTGCGAGTGTGTGTGTGTGTGTGTGATTGAGCTGAGTCAGTGTGTAAGAAGTGACGTCTCAGTCTGCTGCTTTATAAGATCCCGGAGTGAAACGCTGATCAGATGAGCGCCAGCCGAAAGTGCAATGAAGACTTCAGATTAAACTGTCATCTCTAATATGATGGATTCACTTCGGCTCCTGGCAGTGTTCGTGTTTCACTCTTAATGCTGCATCATGCTGGGTTCTGGGAAATAAATCAGTCATAATGAAGGTAAAACCTTCTACCTGAATATAATAGCACAGCACAAAGAGCATGTTTTACAATGTATAACAATTTCCACTAGTAGCATTTCAACATTTCAACTAACTTAAACTTACTAGGTAATAGGGGAACCAGAGAAGGAACTAGGAGAACTAGGAAAATAAAAGCTAGGAACTAGGAGAACCAGGGAAGTTCCAGCAAGGAACTAGGAGAACTAGGGTAATTAAAGCTAGGAAGTAGGAGAACCAGGGAAGTTCCAGCTAGGAACTAGGAGAACTAGGGTAATTAAAGCTAGGAAGTAGGAGAACCAGGGAAGTTCCAGCTAGAAATTTGGAGAACTAGGGAAATTACAGCTAGGACCTAGGAGAACCAGTGAAGTTCCAGCTAGGAACCAGGAGAACCAGGGAAGTTCCAGCTAAGAACTATGATGGTTAGGGTAACTACAGCTAGGAACTAGAAGAACTTAGGAAACTACAACTAGGAACTAGGCGAAGCAGGGAAACTATAGCTAGAAACTAGGAGAACCAGATAAATCACAGCTAGGATGTAGGAGAGTATGTAAACTACAGCTAGTAGGAATATAAGAACTGGGGAAATTAAAGCTAGGAAGTTGGCAAACCAAAGAAATTACAGATATGGACTAGAAGATGGACTAGAACTAGGAGAACCAGGTAAACTACATCTAGGAAGAAGGGAAACTATGGAAACTCCAGCTAGGAACTAGGAGAACCAGAGAAACTCCAGCTAGGAACTAGGAGAACCAGAGGAACTCTAGTTAGTAATTAGGAGAACCAGAGAAACTTCAGCTAGGAACTAGGAGAACCAGAGAAACCCCAGCTAGGAACTAGGAGAACAAGGGAAATTAGAGCTAGGAACCATGAGATCTAAGGAAACTTCAGCTGGGAACTAGGGGAACTAAAGACAGTATAGATAGGAACTATGAAGATTAGGGAGACTACAGCTAGGAACTGGGAGAACCAGGGAACCTAGCATGAAAATTAGAGCCATAAACTGAAGCTCTAGAAACAAATGGGTATAACTACTGAGGTCAAGTAGGCTAACTGAAAATAATAACAACATCAACTTCAAAAATCAATAATCATGCTAATTTTAATTAACATATTCAAATACTCTGGATCAGCATAATTTAATTTGAAATAATTGCTCTGGTATAAACACATCATACTGTAACACTGAATTTAATACATTCATGAATTGTTAATTTCTTCCACAAATCAAGGTGATTTAAATGAACTGCAATATTCACACTGCTTTAAGTTAAGTTCATTATCATATTGCATATTTAATTTTGCCTTAGGTAACTTCATTTAAATAATTATGCTGCTTAAAGTTCATCTGTTTCTCTTTAAAGACGCCCATTAAAAAGTTCCCTGCTGAAAAAGAAACAGGAAAAAGAAAAAAAAAGAAAAAATACAGAATTGTGCGGTTTGTTTTATTCATGTCTGATTGATGGCATCATTCTTTCCTCTAACTGCACGGTTATTGTTCACAAATAGTTTTATTTATTTATTTATTTATTTAAAAATAAATAAATAAATAAATAAAAAAAAGCCAAAGCTCTCAAAAACATGGTGAATGATTCATGAGGTGGGCTTTTAGCAGTGATGGTGGGGTGAAAAATAAAAGTGCCCCCTGAAGTATTTGGCACAGTTGAATATTTACACAGAATGTTGGATCTCTCTCTCTCTCTCTCACACACACACACACATACACACACACACACACACCCACACACACACACACGTGTGTAGCTGTGCATTCTCAGGTCTTTTTTGTACAAATGAGTGAATTATGTGAGCTAAAGTGAGTTGTATTTGTGTTAAGTAAACTGCCACTAGCTAATATCACAGCCTCACTTGCTAGTCATTACTTCTGCCATGCTAGTCAGACCTAGACAGCTAGCTAGCTACGCTGTTTATTCAGCAGTTTTCTCATTTAATTCGGGATCCATTTTTAGCTAAGCTAATAACCTAGCGTGTCATGCTACTTAGATTTAGACAGCTAGCAAGCTACATTGTTTATTCAGCAAACGATAGACTGGTTCTGTTAGCTAAGCTAATAATCTAGCGATCTAATCATAATGCTACAAACGAATGTGACGTGTACAGCGCACTAAAGTTCTAATCAGCTAATTGTAGGATGACATGTAAGGTCGTGAACTTAATTCCTATTTTGTTAAAATGCTGCTTTTGTTTATTACATTAGCCTCGTTTAGTGGAGTATTAGGCTACGTTACCTTCTTGTTGTTTACCGGTTATTATAAAAATAAAAAAAATATTTCACTGTGGTAGTTTTCTTCAAAAACTAAAAGAAAATACTCATTAAATTAAAAGCCAGACGTTCCCAAATTTGAACCGCCGGATTATGCTCGTCATGTCTATTATGATAGCGTTTTAATTTGGTCAGAATTAGCATCAGGAACATTAAATGTTTAAGTGAAAGGTTCTGCGCAGACTCACCGAATTATTAACAAAGCGTCTCGGTTTATTACCGTCTCCTGTCCTGAGATGAAGAAAAGACACCCTGTCACTCAGAATCAGTAGCAGCAATTCATCCCCAGCTCCATTTGGCTAACTGCATCCCACTTCAATTTGCTTCAACAATAAGGACTCGTTATTACATTACACATTTCATATTTCACAGAAACGACGGCGATCCTTCAGAGCGTGATAAAGTGAGAGGACGCTCAGACACTCCAGGCTTTGAAACAGTGCTTCTGCAAATATTATTTCACTGATATTTCCCTAAAATATGAACGTGTTTCTAGCTAATCTAGATTCTTAAACGAGTAACGAATGAGAAAGGAATAACAGAGTGAGCTCACTGCTCATAATTCATCCAAATGTAATATTTTATTTGGTATGGATGTATTATTTAAGACAGGACTGAAATATATCTAAAGTCCCTCTTTACACAAAGCATTCACGTCATTTTTGAAAAAGTTCCTCACAACTGGAATTGATCAGTCAAGTTGTCTAAAGCGTGCTACTTTAATTTAACACTTGAGTTCCTAGCTCTATTTTCCCTGGTTCTCCTAGTTTCTTCCTGTATTTTCTGTAGTTCTCTACTTCTCTAGAGCTGTAATTTCCTTGGTCCTAGCTGTAGTATCCATAGTTCTCCTACTTCCTAGCTGTAGATTTCATGCGTTTTTTTCCCCTCCAGCTTTTAGTTTACCTAGCTCCTCTAGTTTCTAGCTCTAATTAATTAATTTGCCAAGTTCTCCTGGTTCCTATGGTTAGTTTCCTAAATTTCTCAGATATCTCAGATTTCTCTGGGTTCCTGTTGTTCTTATAGTTCCTATTGATACCTGGTTCTCCTAGGTCTTTTCTTAGTCCCTAGCACTGGGTTTCCAAACTGTATCTCCTACCTCTAATTTATATATTTTTCCCTAGTTCTCCTAGTTCACAGTTTTAGTTCCTAGTTTCCCTTATTCCTAGCCCTGGATCTCCTAGATCCTAGTTGTATTTTCTTTGAATCCCCTGGTCCCTAGCTGTAGTATCCCTGATTCTCCTAGTCCCTAGCTGTAGTATCTCAGGTTCTCCTTGTTCCTAGCTGTAGTATCCCTGATTCTCCTAGTCCCTAGATGTAGTATCCCAGTTTCTCTTGGTTCCTAGCTGTAGTATCCCTGATTCTCCTAGTCCCTAGATGTAGTATCCCAGGTTCTCTTGGTTCCTAGCTATAGTATCCCTGATTATCCTTGTTCCTAGTTGTAGTATCCCTGATTCTCCTTCTTCCTAGTTGTAGTATTCCTGATTCTTCTAGTCCCTAGTTGTAGTTTCCTGGTTCTCCTAGTCCCTAGCTGTAGTTTTATTTTTTTCCCATTAACTCCTAATTTCCCTGGTGCTTTTTTAATGCTAGTTTCCCTGGTTCTTCTATTTCATAGCTGGGGTTTTCCTGGTGTTCCAAGTTCCTACCTGCAATTTCCTTGGTTCTCCTAGTTCCTAGCTGTGTTATCCCTGGTTCTCCTAGTTCTCACCTGTTTTTTCCCTTTAATTCCTAACCATCGTCTCCTTATTACTCCTAGTTCCTAGCTGTAGTTTTCCTGGTTCCTTGCTCTAAATACTTAATTTCCCTAGTTCTTGTAGTTCCTAGTGTCATTCCTCAAACAAATGTAAGCTTTGTGGCATGGTCGTACAGCAGTAGGTGCTGCAGTGTCACAGCTCCAGGGCCACCGGTTCTATCCAGAGCTTGAGTTACTATCTGTGTGGCGTTTCCTCAGGGTTCTCCAGTTTCCTTTAGGTGTAAATAATTTTTCATTTCTACCCACATGCCTTTCTTTACCCTTCTCTCATGGGCACACTCTGTGTATACTCTATATATATTCTTTATATATATTCCATTCCTTGTTCTCCATTCTGTATAATTCATCCTGCCTTATTTTATTTGTCTCTACTCCCCTCTTTTTCTCTGTTTATTTTCGTTCCCTTTTTAAAAACTCTTTGTGACAGGAAGGCTGATAGAGTTTATTTTCTCCACATGGCCGGGCAGCACTGCTTTATCACCTGTATGTAAGGGAGATTGAAATTGGTTTTGTTTTGAATATTCAGATGTTTGCTTATTCGTTCCTGCTAGGAAAATCATTTATCTGACAGAGGAGAGAAACTCAGGAGGCTTTAATATTCCTCTCGTTTGGCTGAGCAGTTATGGAAAAATGAGGCAAATATAAAGGGTGTGTAGGCAGCGATGCGATTTTCAATAAGCAAGATTGGTTTTGAGAGTCTGAGCCCTGATTTATGCTCGCTTTGTAATGAGTATTCAAATTTTCATTACGTTAATTCAGTTTTATAGAGTCATACATCATGTCAAATGGTTTTACAGCACAATGAAATATTCAGTTGGCCTGAAATTACAGCTGGAATGAAAACATAACAGCACAAGAACATATTACAGTGTGATATCAGATGTTGAGTTCATGGTAAAAGATGGACAGGTAATTAGAGATATGAATGTTTACCAGTACTTTCTAGCAACATGTTCATTGGGGTCCAAAATACTTTGTACTTTATTTCATTATTTATCAAAAACTAACCATTTTAGGTAAAAAGACACCACCAGACTTCACGAATGTAAGTCCAGACAAACTATATCTGAAACTTAAAGACTGGGACTAACCTGAAGAGTCCTGAATACTGGGATTTATTAAGAATGAGAGCCCTAAAGACTGGGACTAACCAAGTGTCAGAGTAATAAAGACTCAGACCAATTAAGACTCAGACCCCATAAAACTGGGACTAACCAAGACTCAGAGTAATAAAGACTCAGGCCAATTAAGACTCAGAGCCCATAAGACTGGGACTAACCAGGAGTCAGAGTAATAAAGAGTCAGACTAATTAAGACTCAGAGCTCATGAGACTGGGACTAACCAGGAGTCAGAGTCCTGAAGACTGGGATTTATTAAGAATGAGAGCTCTATATACTGGGACTAATTAAGAGTCAGAGCCCTATATACTGGGACTAACCAAGAGTCAGAGCCCTACAGACTGGGACTAATTAAGAGTCAGAGTCCTATAGACTGGGACTAATTAAGAGTTAGAGCCCTATAGACTGGGACTAATTGAGAGTCAGAGCCCTATAGACTGGGACTAATTAAGAGTCAGAGCCCTACAGACTGGGACTAATTGAGAGTCAGAGCCCTATAGACTGGGACTAATTAAGAGTCAGAGCCCTACAGACTGGGACTAATTAAGTGTCAGAGCCCTATAGACTGGGACTAATTAAGAGTCAGAGCCCTATAGACTGGGACTAATTAAGAGTCAGAGCCCTATAGACTGGGACTAATTGAGAGTCAGAGCCCTATTATCTGGGACTAATTAAGAGTCAGAGCCCTACAGACTGGGACTAATTGAGAGTCAGAGCCCTATAGACTGGGACTAATTGAGAGTCAGAGCCCTATTATCTGGGACTAATTAAGAGTCAGAGCCCTATAGACTGGGACTAATTGAGAGTCAGAGCCCTATTATCTGGGACTAATTAAGAGTCAGAGCCTTATAGACTGGGACTAATTGAGAGTCAGAGCCCTATTATCTGGGACTAATTAAGAGTCAGAGCCCTATAGACTGGCACTAATTGAGAGTCAGAGCCCTATAGACTGGGACTAATTGAGAGTCAGAGCCCTATTATCTGGGACTAATTGAGAGTCAGAGCCCTATAGACTGGGACTAATTAAGAGTCAGAACCCTATAGACTGGGACTAATTAAGAGTCAGAGCCCTATAGACTGGGACTAATTAAGAGTCAGAGCCCTATAGACTGGGACTAATTAAGAGTCAGAGCCCTATATAAT
>CM042561.1:1269641-1289641 GCA_023630585.1 Cranoglanis bouderius
TGTTTGTTTACTAACATACGTACACACCATCAAGCTGTAATTCATCCTCTATACCTTTCCATGCCACGCCCCTTTTTGTCCTGTTGTTATATAACTGCGATGAGACGTTACAGAAACCTTCTCACTGCTGCCACATTTCAACAAATCGCTCTTCTTTTGTTTAAGTATCATTTAACATATGTTTAGCTCTCCCGTGAGTTTTGCGTAAATCCATGCCGCCCTGTTATTGGTGGGTTTGTAGATGGGTGTCGTAGCTGCGCTCACACTGAGATTTTAATCCCAGAACTTTGTCAGCGAGTCTCTAATGTCACGTTATGCGCACGTTACGACCGCCGATCTCAACTCGCCATCAAATGTTTTACTTTACGATGCGCAGTTGTAGGCATATCTTCTTTAAATAAAAATGAATTCAATGAATGAATTAAAAGCGTGTGGAACTCGGTGGAGAAAACTGAGATATTCGAAAATGATTATGTATTTGTAGTCATGTGACTGGTTGGTGGATTGTGGTGTACTGCTATAGTGCATGCAATCCAGGTTGATTGTGATAATGTCACTTTGTACAACCTTCACATTGCATTTTTAAATAAACGCCTGACAGAAATGACGCAGGCCGGGGCTTCTTATGTTTTTTACAGTCAGTCTGGACGAGCAGTTTTACATCAAAGAGCGTTTTAAAACAAAAAATGCAGTTTTCAGATCTATCCGGATTAATGTGGACGCAGCCTAAAACGACTGTTATTACCGGCTCTTGAGTGAGGAATATAGCATTCCTAACGTGTCAAAATCTTTAGTTATTAGACTCTGGCCCCAATTACACTCCTGTCAGAGGCAACACGTCTGATCTTTACTTTGTCATCGTGGATAATTAAATTGGATTCATAAAAGTGTTTTTGTGGAACGGAGGCCATTTTGGTCATCGTGTGTGTGTGCGTGTGTGTGTGTGTGTGTGTGAGAAAGACTCAGGTAGTTCTCAGATTGGGTGTAATTGCCGCTCTTGACTTTTTGACATTTAAGCTGTAAATATAATTACGGAGTCGTAAAAAGAAACACAGCCAACACGCGTGTAAACGACTGTTTCACTCAGTCTGTGGTGGAGTTACGGTTACCACTGTGCAACTGATTATTTTCCTCTAACAGCACGTCCTGAAGCGTTTTATTCCTCTTACACCACAGCAGTTTGGTATTTACAAAGCAGCAGCAATGCGGTGATGTAAAATGATTTCAGATCTCAGCTGATTCGGGTTAAAGGGACATTTTTTTTTGGCCGCGCTGCTCCTTTAAGTCGTGTTTATGACTTAAAGGAATGATAATTGTGTAATTATGCCGGTCACTGACATGTCACTGAAATTGAAAACATAGCAGTTTGATGTGCGGCTAATAAACACCGAGCTCTCAGATTAGCCTCGACAGCTTCCTGTTAGAGTCACGGTGTCAGACGCCGTCTCACGCTCCTTAAACCTCGTCATTTCTACAGTGTGTTTTTTATATGCCACAACAGTAATTGGATTTGTGTGCGCGCACACACACCCACACACACACACACACACACACACACACACACAGTTTACTTTGAGTTTATTGTACATGATTAGTGTGACTGCTGTGATACCATCAATAATAATACAAACAGTATGATCATGCACAAATATTGATAAATTGTGTTTAATATATACACACAAACACACACACGATTCATGAACAAAGTAAAAGAACAAATACATAATCATTCTCCCTCCCTCCCTCCCTCGCTCTCTCTCGCTCTCTCTCGCTCTCTCTCTCTCTCTCTCTCTCTCTCTCTCTCTCTCAGGTGTTCTGTGATTATCACGGTCACTCGAGGAAGAAGAACGTGTTTCTGTACGGTTGCAGTGTGAAGGAGACGCTGTGGCAGTCCGGCTCTCCCATCAACACCGCTTCACTTAAAGAGGATCCTGGATACAGAGTAATTACAACACAACAACAACAACAACAACTTTCACAACACAACAACACAAGACCGATGCCAACTACATCAAGCAACAACTATTACAACAAACACAACAAAAACCGCTACAGTAGCAAGTACTACAACAAACATGACCAGATTAACAACCACAAGAACATTTTCAATAATATCATCCATACTTATATCAACAAACATAACAACAACAACTTCACCAACATCAACAGCCACAACAACAAATACTCTTACATCAAAACAACCACAACAAAAGCCACAATATCAACCACAGTAACAGCAGACACCACTACCATACAAATTACAACAACCACAACATATACAACAACAGCCACAGTAACAACCACAATAACATTTTCAGTAACAACCATAAAAACATCCATCATCCTTATATCACCAGACATAACAAGACCAACTACAATAACAAACACAACAACAACAACCACAAGTACACTTACATCAAAAATGACCACAACAAGCATCACAATAACAACCACAGTAACATCAACCACCATAACAACCACAGTAACATCAGCAACCACCACCATAACAACAACAAATACAACAATAACGACCACAGTAACAACAACAACCACCACCATACCAACCACAACAAAAAAAACAAAAACAACCAGTAACAGCAACGACCATTATAACAACCACAACAAACACAGCAACAAAAACAACCAATAACAACAGCAACCACCACCATTACAACCACAACAAATACAACAATAACAACCACAGCAACAACAACAACCACCACCATAACAACAAATACAACAATAATGACCACAGTAACAACAACAACCACCACCATCCCAACCACAAGAAATACAACAGTAAAGACCACATTAACAACAACCACCACCAAAACAACCACAACAAATACAACAACGAAAACAACCAGTAACAACAGCAACCACCACCAAAACAACCGCAACAAATACAACAATAACAACCACAGCAACAACAACAACCACCACCATAACAACAACAAATACAACAATAAGGACCACAGTAACAACAACAACCACCACCATCCCAACCACAAGAAATACAACAGTAAAGACCACATTAACAACAACCACCACCAAAACAACCACAACAAATACAACAACGAAAACAACCAGTAACAACAACAACCACCACCATCCCAACCACAAGAAATACAACAATAAAGACCACATTTACAACAACCACCACCATAACAACCACAACAAATACAACAGTAACAACCACAGTAACAACAGCAACCACCAACAACAACTGAAGCTACCATAATAATTACACTTATATCAACAACTACCATAACAACAGCCACAACAACCAAAAACAACCACATGAACACCAACCACTGCCATAACAACAACAAAAACAAAAACAACCACAGTTACATCAATAATAACAACAATAATAACAATCATAGTAAGAACTAAACCTACATCACCAACAACCACAAGAACAACCAGAACAACACTGTGTACAGTTAATAACTTGATGTTTTAGGTAATGTTAATTAGCTAGGTAATGTTAGCTGTTAATGTGGTAGCAGACTTAAGTGAAAGGTTTTAAATTACAAATCACACTTTATCAGGAATTCTGCTCTTCATAGCCGTTGTTTTATCTCAAAAGGTAAAAGGTTTATTTTCCGGCCAATCAGGAACATCACGTGTAGGTTCTGCAGGTGGATACACTGCGTCTCCTCAGTCTCCTTTATCTACTCTTATCTCTGTTCTTTATCCACCGCTGTTCAAAACAATACAGGCAAACAGAAAAAAGAAGTTTTGTGGTGACAGCCGTTCAGTGAAGCTCAGCAGATGTTCCTGCTGCCCAGTTGTGGATGATTTATGAGATGCGGCTAAAGGAACTCGTGATGTTTCTGTTATAAGAGCTTGCGCGAGACGTCAGATGAGAAAATGACGGATGAGAGACGCCGGAGAGGGAAATGATTGTGCTGCTGTTGGTGTTGTGTGCTGATTGGCAGAGCAGGGCTTCTGGTGTTTATAAACTCGGCTCCTGTTTGCAGAGTGAAAAGTGTGTTAGATAAATTGTCTGGAGCTCTCGCTGTGACATATAAAGAGGATGAAAGACAAAATAGAGAGCGTGTCTACAGCCACTGTAGATGAAACTCAACGTAGTGAAGAAAAAAAAAAGTGTAGTCTTGGGATTTGACCTCACGACCTTGATTGTTGTAAAACCTTAAACACGGATCACAGAACGTTAGAGATTTCATTCAGATTTTTTTTTCTTTTTGTTTGTCTTTCAGACGATCGCTAAAACTCTGGACCGAATCGCTCCGGCGTTCTCCTTCAACAGTTGTAATTTTTTGGTGGAGAAGTCGCGGGAGTCGACGGCACGTGTGGTGGTCTGGAGGGAGATGGGTGTTTTACGCAGCTACACCATGGAGAGCACCTACAACGGCTGTGATCAGGGCATCTTCAAGGTGAGTTAGCAGCATGCTATTCTGGTGTTGTGATGCTAATCGGTTTGTTACGCTAATGCTGTAAATCAGAACCTTCATTTTTACATTTCTTGGAAAATTTCATAATAATAATAGTCAGGGTTCATTTTGGAATTTTTGAAATCCAAGTCTGAAACTTTGAAATTCCAAACCTGAAAATGAAATATTTTTGTTTGGGTACAGCATGTTTATTTTTATTTTATTTTTTTTTTAAATTTAGTACTTTTTTCCCCCTTTTAGTGGTTTTCATGTTTTATTGAATAAAAAAGTAACCAATTTGGGACAAAAACTAAACGATAATAATGAACTATCTTTCACATTAGGACTGCAAGTTTGGAATAAAAAACAGTCAGACTACACACTAATATTTAGATAAATAGTCAAAACGATCATTTTTCTTCTCAACAATTCCAAATTTGATTAACATTATAGATGTGAAATAAAATAAATAAATAAAATAAATAAATGATGTGAAATGTAACATGATGGTTGGATGGCCAATGGTGTAAAGTGGCCTGACACCAAATTTAAGTAGTTTTTGTTGGAAAAAAAGTAAACAATCTTTTTTATCACCAATTTTTTTTAAAGTTAAAATGGTTAATGAGAGTTTAGATTGTGTTATTGCTAAACTCTTTAACAGAAAAGTAGAAAAAGTAGAATCATTTTCTAATTATTACAGAGTCAAGTCAGGAAAAAAGTAAAATCTGTCTATTTTTAGGTTAATTTTCTAAATTTCCCTTCAGCACCCACTTTAACCCACTTTAATCTCAAACACAACCTTTGTCATTTCCCTCCCTGCTCTTTTCCTCCTGCCCTTCCCACAATCCTCCTCTTCTTCTTTATCGCTGCCATGTTCCTCCCCTGGCAGTTCATTACCTTCTGCTGCCGCTAATGCCTTAATCATTTATTAGCCTGCTTATTTAGCCACCTGTGGTTTGCTAATCATAGCCCCAAATCCCCCTCTGTTAGCATCTCCTGGCCCTCGCCTTCATTAGCGCTCTCCTATCTGAATTCTCGTTAAAGAAGCTGTTTTTTATTCGCTGAGTCGAGAGAAAAGTGTGGAAGGAAGGAAGGGTGGGGGGAGGGGGGAGGGGGATAGGGGGGGAGGGAGGCTCAACACTGCTTTAGCTGAAGGTTTAGAAGCCTTACATGTTCCTGGTTGTGACTTTAGTGGAACTCATAATACTGTAACACAGAACCCTACCAGAAAGTGTTCTGAGTAGAACCATTTGTGGGAAGCTAACAATAAATTATCAAATGAACCCTTAATGAACCCTTTTTTTCTACACATGTACCAAGTAAAAACAGTTTAGCTATATTTTAAATGCATAAATACTGAAGTGTATGGAATACTGAAGTTTCTGGAATACTGAAGTGTACGGAATACTAAAGTGTACAGAGTACTGAAATATATGAAATAGTCACATGAATGGTGTGCGAAAGTGTCTGGAATACTGAAGTGTAGAGAATACTGAAGTGTACGGAATACTGAAGTGTCTGGAATGTTGAAGTGTATGGAATACTAAAGCATACAGAATACTGAAGTGTATGGAATACTTAAGCATACTAAATACTGAAGTGTACAGAATACTGAAGCGTATGGAATACTGAAGTGTCTGGAATGTTGAAGTGTATGGAATACTAAAGCATACAGAATACTGAAGCGTACAGAATATTGAAATGTCTGGAATACTGTGTGGTATTATGAAGTGAACGGAATCCTAGAGAATACTGAAGTGTGTGATATACTGAAGTGTAGAGAATACTGAAGTGTAGAGAATACTGAAGTGTATGGAATACAGAAGTGTCTGTAATACTGTGAGGTATACTGAAGTGTAGGGAATACTGAAGTGTAGGGAATACTGAAGTGTAGAGAATCCCGAAGTGTAGAGAATACTGAAGTGTAGGGAATAATGAAGTGTATGGAATACTGAAGTGTAGGGAATACTGAAGTGTAGGGAATACTGAAGTGTAGGGAATACTGAAGTGTACAGAATACTGAAGTGTAGGGAATACTGAAGTGTACGGAATACTGAAGTGTACAGAATACTGAAGTGTAGGGAATACTGAAGTGTAGGGAATAATGAAGTGTACGGAATACTGAAGTGTACAGAATACTGAAGTGTAGAGAATACTGAAGTGTACGGAATACTGAAGTGTAGGGAATACTGAAGTGTAGGGAATACTGAAGTGTAGAGAATACTGAAGTGTAGGGAATACTGAAGTGTAGAGAATACTGAAGTGTAGAGAATCCCGAAGTGTAGAGAATCCCGAAGTGTAGAGAATACTGAAATGTAGGGAATACTGAAGTGTAGGGAATACTGAAGTGTACGGAATACTGAAGTGTAGGGAATACTGAAGTGTAGGGAATACTGAAGTGTAGAGAATATTGAAGTGTACGGAATACTGAAGTGTAGGGAATACTGAAGTGTAGAGAATACTGAAGTGTAGAGAATACTGAATTGTACGGAATACTGAAGTGTACGGAATACTGAAGTGTAGGGAATACTGAAGTGTAGGGAATACTGAAGTGTAGAGAATACTGAATTGTAGGGAATACTGAAGTGTAGAGAATACTGAAGTGTACGGAATACTGAAGTGTACGGAATACTGAAGTGTAGGGAATACTGAAGTGTAGGGAATACTGAAGTGTACGGAATACTGAAGTGTAGGGAATACTGAAGTGTAGGGAATACTGAAGTGTAGAGAATACTGAATTGTACGGAATACTGAAGTGTACGGAATACTGAAGTGTAGAGAATACTGAAGTGTAGGGAATACTGAAGTGTAGAGAATACTGAAGTGTAGAGAATACTGAAGTGTAGAGAATCCCGAAGTGTAGAGAATACTGAAATGTAGGGAATACTGAAGTGTAGGGAATACTGAAGTGTAGGGAATACTGAAGTGTACGGAATACTGAAGTGTAGGGAATACTGAAGTGTAGAGAATATTGAAGTGTACGGAATACTGAAGTGTACGGAATACTGAAGTGTAGAGAATACTGAAGTGTAGAGAATACTGAAGTGTAGAGAATACTGAAGTGTACAGAATACTGAAGTGTAGAGAATACTGAATTGTACAGAATACTGAAGTGTACGGAATACTGAAGTGTAGGGAATACTGAAGTGTAGGGAATACTGAAGTGTAGAGAATACTGAATTGTAGGGAATACTGAAGTGTAGAGAATACTGAAGTGTAGGGAATAGTGAAGTGTGGAGAATAGTGAAGTGTACAGAATACTGAAGTGTAGAGAATACTGAAGTGTACGGAATACTGAAGTGTACGGAATACTGAAGTGTAGGGAATACTGAAGTGTAGGGAATACTGAAGTGTACGGAATACTGAAGTGTAGGGAATACTGAAGTGTAGGGAATACTGAATTGTACGGAATACTGAAGTGTACGGAATACTGAAGTGTAGGGAATACTGAAGTATAGGGAATACTGAAGTGTAGAGAATACTGAATTGTAGGGAATACTGAAGTGTAGAGAATACTGGATTGTAGGGAATGCTGAAGAGTAGAGAATACTGAAGTGTAGAGAATACTGAAGTGTACGGAATACTGAAGTGTAGGGAATACTGAAGTGTACGGAATACTGAAGTGTAGGGAATGCTGAAGAGTAGAGAAGACTGAAGTGTAGAGAATGCTGAAGTGTAGAGAATGCTGAAGTGTAGAGAATACTGAAGTGTAGGGAATACTGAAGTGTAGAGAATACTGAAGTGTAGAGAATCCCGAAGTGTAGAGAATACTGAAATGTAGGGAATACTGAAGTGTAGGGAATACTGAAGTGTAGGGAATACTGAAGTGTACGGAATACTGAAGTGTAGGGAATACTGAAGTGTAGAGAATATTGAAGTGTACGGAATACTGAAGTGTACGGAATACTGAAGTGTAGAGAATACTGAAGTGTAGAGAATACTGAAGTGTACAGAATACTGAAGTGTAGAGAATACTGAATTGTACAGAATACTGAAGTGTACGGAATACTGAAGTGTAGGGAATACTGAAGTGTAGGGAATACTGAAGTGTAGAGAATACTGAATTGTAGGGAATACTGAAGTGTAGAGAATACTGAAGTGTAGGGAATAGTGAAGTGTGGAGAATACTGAAGTGTAGAGAATACTGAAGTGTAGAGAATACTGAAGTGTAGAGAATACTGAAGTGTACGGAATACTGAAGTGTACGGAATACTGAAGTGTAGGGAATACTGAAGTGTAGGGAATACTGAAGTGTAGGGAATACTGAAGTGTAGGGAATACTGAAGTGTAGGGAATACTGAAGTGTAGGGAATACTGAAGTGTAGGGAATGCTGAAGTAAATTTACTGTAATGGGTTAAATTAATGAAACATTTCGTCAGGAGCGATGCACTGGGTGCAGGTGGAGACCCGGATCTGTGTTAGTGCACACACTATTAGTGTTTTGGGTCGAGGCCTGAGTGAGTCCTGATTAAAAAATCTGTACTGATATCCTTTACAGACATCAGGAGTCAGGAGGGTGTCTGATCTTTCCAGTGTTCCTTTAACGAGAGGCAGAAGGGACGAGAATTTTAAAGAATGTGTGAAGAGATTTCTTTTTCAAGGCTAATTCATGTTAATCTGGGCTGGAAATAACTCTGAGGTCTGTAAAGGGGAAAGTCGAGGGTCTAATGGTTTCCTCAGAAAGTGAGACAGTGGCTTCGTCCCAAACGCTAGAATTTATCACTAATTAGGGACTGGATTTGGATTCAAAATCACAAAACATGAGCAGTAAGAAGAAA
The DNA here is from genome assembly GCA_023630585.1 of Cranoglanis bouderius. Classification (NCBI taxonomy): domain Eukaryota; kingdom Metazoa; phylum Chordata; class Actinopteri; order Siluriformes; family Cranoglanididae; genus Cranoglanis; species Cranoglanis bouderius. The sequence continues at coordinate 1,278,821 of CM042561.1, forward strand.
TTTTGGCGTCCTGTCGATTCAAAGACAAGCCAATGTCACACAGTCTTAATTAAACGCACTGAGATTAATCTCAGTTTAATCAATTCACAAACATCTAATAAGGGACCGGGACATGCAGCCTGTAAAACGCCCATCATCGTTACTTTTTAAGGCCCAATTAAGTTTCCTAAAATTGGATCAGCTATAATTCCATTTGTTGTGGCAAAACAAGATTAAATGATCTATAATCTGCTTCTGAGACATGGCAGGATCCAGACGAGGGTCAGATGTTGACTGCTAAACGCTAATCAGTGCGGCTAGCACAGGAAATAAACGCTGTATTACTAAATGTACATGTTTAATTACATCAGTCACAGAATATTCATAAATTCCCAGTGGAAAGTTCCGGAGTTACGCTTAGACACATTAGATATTTAACATGCGTTACTATTTATTAACAGTGCTCTGAATATTTGCACAATTTTAATTTGTTAAAATGTTTATTTTCAAATATTTTTATATTTATATTTTATTTATAGTTATATTTAAAAAGCTCTGTCAAAGATTTATGAATGTAATTTGTAGTAATTCTAGCACATTTTACTTTGTTTAGCTAATTTTACTAACCCCGCCCCTCAGGCTAAGCTTCAACAAACAGAAATTTACACAAGTTGGAAGTTTTATGATTTAAAAAAAAAAAAAAAACATTATTAGAGGTGACATTCGACTGAAAAACCTTTTTTAAATATTATTATTATTATTATTATTATTATTATTATTATTATTATTATTATTATTATTATTATTATTATTAATTAGGGTTTTTTGTACTGTTGCATAAATGTTAACAATTTTTAGTTGATCTTTTAAAATTATTACTTTAGTTTTTTTCATACTGTTAAATAACTACTTTTAAAATAACAAGTTTTTTGTACTGTAGCAGAAATGTTTATTTTGTACACTGTTTATTTGTTTATTGTATTAAAGTTAGCTTTTTGTATCACGGTATAAGTTTTAACTATTAATTTTGCTTGATTAAAAAAAAACACGTTATTATTAGTTAGTATTTTGTACTCTTACATAATTAGAAATAATTTATTTGCTTAATTAATTTTGTTTTCCTGAAAAAAGTTGTATAAATCTACCTTTTTTTGTTGTTGTTGTTGTGTTCTTTTATTACTGAATAGATTTTTGTACGGCTGCATGAATTTTAACTCTTTATTTTGGTTGATTTTGTTATTATTAATTATTGGGTTATTCTGTAGTGATGTTGGGGTTATAGTTTTTGTATTATTTATTTTGCTTGATTATTTTTGAATAATAATAATTAGTTATGGTACTATTACATACATTTGATTTATTATTATTTTACTTTTTAGGATGATTTTTTGTTATATGAATTGATTACTTATTTTATTTTATTTATTATTTATTTTACTTTTCGTGATTTTACAAAATGAAGGCCATTAATTAAAACCATTAATCATTTATGAAGTACAAGGTAAAACAAACAAACAAACAAACAAACAAACAAACAAACAAACAAACAAACAAACAAAAGCTTATCATTGACTAAACCTATAATAATAATAATAATAATAATAATAATAATAATAATAATAATAATAATAATAAATTATTATTACCTGAATTTTTACTATTTCAGCTTAAAAATTGTGCAATTTTTTGGCTGGAAATTTTTCTGTGATCAACATTTCTGTGCATATTTAATAAAAAAAAACAAAAAAACAGAATAATAAATAAAGATAGAGAGGAAAGCTGAGAGCTGAGAGCTGAGAGCTGCGAGTATGTCGATGTACTTCAGGTGTTTTATTGAAGGTTGCGAGAGAATCTGCAGAACACAACTTAATCAGGACGTAGCACTTTAGCTAGTTAAAGCACTTGTGCTGATTTCATTAAGATATCCATTTGTCCTTTAATCCTTAAAGAAGATACTTGCTTAGGCTGAGAGGAAGAAAAGGAGGAAATCGAGCAAGCAATTTATTGTGTGGTCTAAAATTGCCCATGTGAGGAGATGAGATTAGACGAACTGTGAGGATATTGATTACGCTGATTATTCTGCGTGATCCCACCTGCCTTTGTGCTTTAGAAGCTTTAATCACAACTTTTCCATTAAATCCTGAGAAATTACTCAAAAAATTACTCCAACATTGTTATCTCATTATTTCCTCATCTTATCCTTTATTTATCTCATTATTTCCTCATCTTATCCTTTATTTATCTCATTATTTCCTCATCTTATCCTGTATTTATTTCATTATTTCCTCATCTTATCCTTTATTTATCTCATTATTTCCTCACCTTATCCTTTATTTATCTCATTGTTTCCTCATCTTATCCTTTATTTATTTCATTATTTCCTCATCTTATCCTTTATTTATCTCATTATTTCCTCATCTTATTCTTTATTTATGTCATTATTTCCTCATCTTATCATTTATTTATCTCATTATTTCCTCATCTTATCCTTTATTTATTTCATTATTTCCTCATCTTATCCTTTATTTATCTCATTATTTCCTCATCTTATCCTTTATTTATTTCATTATTTCCTCATCTTATTCTTTATTTATCTCATTATTTCCTCATCTTATCCTTTATTTATCTCATTATTTCCTCATCTTATCCTTTATTTATCTCATTATTTCCTCATCTTATCCTTTATTTATCTCATTATTTCATCTTATCCTTTATTTATTTCATTATTTCCTCATCTTATCCTTTATTTATCTCATTATTTCCTCATCTTATCCTTTATTTATCTCTTTATTTCCTCATCTTATCCTTTATTTATCTCATTATTTCCTCATCTTATCCTTTATTTATCTCATTATTTCCTCATCTTATCCTTTATTTATTTCATTGTTTCCTCATCTTATTCTTTATTTATCTCATTATTTCCTCATCTTATCCTTTATTTATCTCATTATTTCCTCATCTTATCCTTTATTTATCTCATTATTTCCTCATCTTATCCTTTATTTATCTCATTATTTCATCTTATCCTTTATTTATCTCATTATTTCCTCATCTTATCCTTTATTTATCTCATTATTTCCTCATCTTATCCTTTATTTATCTCATTATCTCCTCATCTTATCCTTTATTTATCTCATTATTTCCTCATCTTATCCTTTATTTATCTCATTATTTCCTCATCTTATCCTTTATTTATCTCATTATTTCCTCATCTTATCCTTTATTTATCTCATTATTTCCTCATCTTATCCTTTATTTGTCTCATTATTTCCTCATCTTATCCTTTATTTATCTCATTATTTCCTCATCTTATCCTTTATTTAACTCATTATTTCCTCATCTTATCCTTTATTTATCTCATTATTTCCTCTCTTATCCTTTATTTATCTCATTATTTCCTCATCTTATCCTTTATTTATCTCATTATTTCCTCATCTTATCCTTTATTTATCTCATTATTTCCTCATCTTATCCTTTATTTATCTCATTATTTCCTCATCTTATCCTTTATTTATCTCATTATTTCTTTATTTCTTTATTTATTTGTCTTATATTTTTCTCATTATTTCTTTATCTCATTATTTTACCCCATTTTTTTTCTTAATCTTGTTCCATCTTTATCTAATTATTTATCTGTAAATTGTATTGTTGTTTATCTAATTATTTCTGTGTCTAATTATTTTTTGTCTTGTTAGTTCTTTATCTCATAATATTTTTACCCTATTTTTTTCCTTTATCTCGTTTTCCCCTCATCTTGTTATTTATTGATCTTGTTATTTCTTTCTCTCATTATATTTGATCTTGTTATTTCTTTATTTCATTATTTATTCGTCTTATTTTTAACTTCATCTTAATACTTCTTGATCTCATTACTTTTTTAACGTGTTACTTCTTTATCTCGTTATTTCTTTATCGTTTTATTCTCAGATATTTCTCCAGTGATAGGCCGTTTTTACTCAGACCACACCCACTAGTCATTAATATGCATGAAGCAGGTGTTGATTAATTTTCTAAAACAGCAGCTCTGACCGTAGCGCAGGTTTATATTAATGCTGTAATGCATCAACACTTTGTAACAGTCGGAGGTAAAAGCTGTAACTTCTGATCCAATATCCGATATCAGCATCAGTCCGATTACGGCAAAAAACTGTGGATCAGATGTCAAAATAAACACATCGGATATCGGATCCTGTAACAAATAGTAAAGATTGGAATTGGACTTGAAGAGCTGGAGATGTTTACATACTGTTTTATCTTTAGGATTGATTTTATTATGTTTCTACTTCATTAGAAGTGATTTTTGTGTGAAAGAGTTGAACTGTGAAGTGATTCAGTTAAAAACTCATTTGAAAGTTGAGTAGTTTCTAAAGAAGGAGTAGTTTGTTTTATTAACTACAAGAAAGAGAGAGAAAAGGGAGAGGCGGTCCTTACACACCTCCATGTTTAATGAGAGCTGAAGAGTGTGTGTGTGTGTGTGTGTGTGTGTGTGTGTGTGTGTGTGTGTGTGTGTGTGTGTGTGTGTGTGTGTAAAAGTGATTGATGCAGGCTCTTCTTCTTTGAGGAGCTTTTTTCAGTGGACACTTCAAACAGCAACGCTGAAATCCCCCATAAATAATTTGTAAAGGTTATCCAAACACACGGCCCATTTTACCCAGCATGCATCTGTGCACTCGGGGAATTACTCTTTTCTGTTTTTTTTTTTTTTTATATTTTTTTAAAATTAATTAATTTTTTTTAAGGCTAAGACGAAAAGAAGTGATGTCATTCCAACACTAACTAAATTTACTTATTCGCTCATTTTAATGATTTATATCATGATGTATTTACTCTGTGAGCCATGTTCGATTTTTTTAAAAATAAAAAAGATATAAAATTAAAAATTACCAACAAGAATATTTAAAAAGTTGGGTTTTATTTTTTATATTTTGATTGATGTCGAGTTTCCGTTCAAACACTTAATTATTTTCACAGGTTTTTTTTTTTCAACATTTGGACAAATGTTGTAGATAATTACCAATATCAATATTGTTGTTGCGTAAACATAAACAAATAAACAAACAAACAAATAAATTGGATTTTTTTGCACAGTTTCTACATACACATTAGTTGCTTCTTATGTGATTTATAAACAAACAAACAAGCAAACAAAAATAAACAAACAAATAAATAAATTGGACAGATTTCTAACTCTATTGTGATTTTAATAAACAAACAAACATTAATGAGGCAAATTTATGCAATTTTGTAAATATTAGGTATATTTTCATGCACATTTTAAAACAAAAGAAACCAACTAAATAACTAATTAACTAACAAACAAACAAACAAACAAATAAATAAATAAACAAGCTGGACAATTTTTTTTAACTCTACTGTGATTTTAACAAACAAACAAACAAACAAACAAACAAAAACATAAATGATCCAAATTTTATGCAGTTTTGTAAATAAATATTAAGTATATTTTCATGCATTTTTAAAAAAAACAAACAAGCAACAAACAAACAAGCTAGACAGATTTCTAACTCTACTGTGATTTGAATAAACAAACAAACAAACAAACAAAAATAAATTACGCAAATTTTATACAATTTTGTAAATAAATATTAGGTATATTTTCATGCCATTTTTAAAACAACCAAGCAAACAAACAAACAAACAAACAAACAAACAAACAAACACAAATAAATATACAGGCCAGATTCCAATGTATTCTTAAAAGAAATATTAGATTTAGATTTGTCTGCATTTAAAAAATAATAATAAAATAAACAAAACAAGCAAACAAATTAATATCATTTTAATACAATTTCTTACATATTCATACAAATAAAATATATTGCTAACAGCTAGCTAACGTCAACAAATGTCCCAGAACAATAACTAGCCAGGTGATATTTTGGTAAATAAACCAAACAGGAACGTTGGAGATCATTCGGGTTTTTATAAAGTGACGTGACGTTTACACGTGTGTTAGTGTGTTTCAACTCTGTGATGTTTACAGCTTAAATGTCAACAGCTGCAATTACACCCCCACACACACACACACACACACACACACACACACACACACACACACACACACACACACACACACACACACACACACACAATATGACCAAAATGGCCTCCATTCTGCAAAACCGTTTTTATAAATCCAATTTAATTATCTGTGATTACAAAGTTAAGATCAGACGTGTTGGCTCTGACAGGAGTGTAATTGAGGCCAGAGTCTAATGACACACGATTCCTCAGTGAAGGTTTCAGCTCCGGCTTTCAAGATCGAAAAGAGAGTAAAAAAAAGAAAGAAAGAAAGATTTTTGTGAGGAAAGACAAAAAAAGGTTCCTTGTAGAGCTTTTAAGTCTGACTGTATAGGAGTGATGTGAGTGTAGGAGTTAAACTCTCTGATGAAGAACACAATTACCTTTCTCACACACACACACACACACACACACACACACACACACACACACACACACACACGCTCTATAAGATCAGTTGTATTTAAATATTGCAGTAAATTAAATTCTGTGTTGGATTTCCAAGTGAATTTGCAGAAAGCTTTTCCCTGAGTGTGTGTTAGGAGTGTGTGTAGTGAGTAATATGAATGTGTGTTGGACTGTGGAGGCCACGCCTCTTTCACTCACTCAGACACAGAGGCCACGCCTCTTTCACTCACTCAGACACAGAGGCCACGCCTCCTTCACTCACTAGGACACAGAGGCCACGCCTTAATCACTCAAACACAGACGCCACGCCTCAATCACTCAGACAGACACAGAGGCCACGCCTCAATCACTCAGACACAGAGGCCACACCTCTTTCACTCAGACACAGAGGCCACACCTCCTTCAGTCAGACACAGAGGCCACACCTCTTTCACTCAGTCAGACACAGAGGCCATGCCTCAATCACTCAGACAGACACAGAAGCCACGCCTCAATCACTCAGACACAGAGGCCACACCTCCTTCATTCAGACACAGAGGCCACACCTCCTTCACTCAGATACAGAGGCCACGCCTCTTTCACTCAGTCAGACACAGTGGCCATGCCTCAATCACTCAGCCAGACACAGAGGCCATGCCTCCTTCACTCAGGCACAGAGGCCACACCTCCTTTACTCAGACAGACACAAAAGTCACACCTTCTTTACTCAGACACATACAGAGGCCACGCCTCCTTCACTCAGACACATAGGACACACCTCCTTCATTCAGACACATAGGACACACCTCCTTCACTCAGACAGACACAGAGGCCACACCTCCTGTCAGTGACAGAAACTGACAGACACATAACCCACGCCTCCTTCACTAACACTGAGTTAGTTAGCTTGTGGTGTTGTTGGATGATCAAATACACCTATAGCTAACTGATTGAACATTAGCTCCGCCCCCTTTGACCCTGTAACACCTGGCTGAATCAGGGCAGAGACTCAGAGACGCCCGCTCTTCTCCGCTCCTCGCTGTCCTCTCGGTGATATTGGACGTGTTTACGCTCCGTCTCTCACCTCAGGGACGCAGCATGTGGGTTGATGGAGACTAAATATAAAAATAATCTCTCATTAGAGTCGTTTCGTCTCGTTTATTAGATCACGACCTCAAACAGGACTCCAGTTAAAACCAGAGAATTAATAACAGCACGCTGCGGCTCGGGTCACACTCTCAAACGTTCATCATCGCTGTGGGGACGTTTAGGTTTGGTCTCGTTGCCATTTTTGTTGTTTCAAGCCTCCAGCAGTTACGGACAAAATCGAAACTTTTCTTTCACTTTTCTACAAACGACTGAGGCCCAGAAAGTTTTAATGATTTGATAAAACACAAAAAAACAAACAAACAAACAAAGAGAGAACAAAGAGAGGGTGGTGAGACAGACAGACAGGCAGGCAGGCAGACAGACAGGCAGGCATGCAGACAGACAGACAGACAGACAGGCAGAAAGACAGGCAGACAGGCAGGCAGGCAGACAGACAGACAGGCAGGCAGACAGGCAGAGAGACAGGCAGACAGACAGGCAGGCAGGCAGACAGGCAGACAGACAGACAGACAGGCAGGCAGACAGGCAGACAGACAGACAGGCAGACAGACAGGCAGACAGGCAGACAGACAGAGAGACAGGCAGGCAGGCAGGCAGGCAGACAGGCAGGCAGACAGACAGAGAGACAGGCAGACAGGCAGGCAGGCAGACAGACAGGCAGGCAGACAGGCAGACAGACAGACAGGCAGGCAGACAGGCAGAGACACAGACAGACAGACAGGCAGGCAGACAGGCAGAGACACAGACAGACAGACAGGCAGGCAGACAGGCAGAGACACAGACAGACAGACAGGCAGGCAGACAGGCAGACAAATTTCAAAGTGAATTGATTATGATATTTGACAGTTAAAGTTAACGCATATTTCATAATTTATAACAAGTCAGAATTGTACTTTTTTCATTTAAACATTTTTTTGAAGATATAAATGGACGCCATGAGGATGAAACTTTTCCTCAAAAACAACTAATGACTTGACAAATGATGAAACTTTCATTAAAAGTGTTATTATAAAATACAAGCAGGGCTTTATTAATGAAATAACAACAAAAAAATGATCTTAAACTGCAGTACATAAAAAATTCAGTGCAATATATTTAATGTAATAATTATTATTTTTATTTAATAATTTAATAATGCTTATAATTCATTTAATTTAAAGTAATACATTACTCTATTATTCTCTCACTAATATTACTGAACAAAAAAGAAATTGATCACAGTTGTGTTCTTTAATGGTGAAATAAATAGCATTTTAATGAAGCATTTTTTTTTTCATTTTGTAATAATTTACATCAGAATCTTTATTTTAATCTTTATTTCATTTTGGTTAATTATTTTTTTTCTTTCTAAACCATTGAATCATGTGTCATTTTAGTGGATTTTAAGACATTTGTCAGGAAGATTTTTGAGCAAATTCACTTAACCCTTGATTTTTGTTCTAATATTGCAACTATTAAATATTTATATTTTAGTACGTGTTTAATATTCGAAATATTAAAGTATAATTATATAAACATTTTTCAATCTTAAAGATTTCTTTACGTTTACGTGTAGCATTATTTAGTACATTATTTAGCTGTGGTACTGTAGAGGCTAATAGAAGAATTACACAAGGGTGTGTGTGTGTGTGTGTGTGTGTGTGTGTGTGTGTGTGTGTGTGTGTGTGTGTGTGTGTGTGTGTCCACAGGACCTGCAGACGGGGACGCGTGAGTTAGAGGAGATGGGGATGAAGTTCTGTCAGAGTCTCCTCACGCTGAGGAAAAACTCCATCAACTACAACAGCCGCCTCATCGAGCAGGCAGCCGCCATCTTAGACCTGGACAACGGCCTGATGGACCACAAATCCCACAAGTCAGTGCGGCGTCACTACTTCCTGTTAAACACACTTCAGTAAGGGGACAGTTTATAGAAGCAGATAGACAGTGGACAAGACAGACAGACAGACAGACAGAGGGATCATAGGACAGACAGCACATGATTCATTTTGTGTCTGTCTCTCTCCCTGTCTCTCTCCATGTCTCTCTCTCTCTCTGACTCCCGTCATGTCTCTCTCTCTCTCTCTCTCTCTCTCTCTCTCTCTCTCTCCCTCCCTGTCTATCTCTCTCTCTGTCTCTCTCCATGTCTCTCTCTGTCTGTCTCTCTCTCTCTCTCTCTCTCTCTCTGACTCTCGCCATGTCTCTCTCTGTCTGTCTCTCTCTCTCTCTCTCTCTCTCTCTCTCTCAGGAGGTGAGAGCTATCGTGCACTTTTTTTCCTTTCACTTTTCTTGATAGAGCCTCTTTCGGTTAAGTAAAGAGAACAGAGAGTTATTTGTAAGTTTTTGTATTGAAAGTGAGGTTTATTAGTTAGGTAAGTTAGTCAGGTGAGTAGTAGCAGGGCGGGAGCGGGATGGCGTCCCTCACACAGAGGGTGGCGTCACCTGTCTCCCTCCGCCATGGCGTCAGGTGTGTGCCGGCTAACGGTGTGAGTGTGGAGGAAGTGTTACGGGGAATAGGGAAGGAGATCGGTAATGATGACTGCTTTATAGCGGCCCGTCTCCATGGCCAGTGTGTGTGTGTGCGTGTGTGTGTGTGTGTGTGTGTACTTAGTCAGTGTGGTTGTGTGTTGGTGTTCAGTCACTGTGCTCAGGTAGTCAGCTACATTTAGGGCCATATAGCACTGCATTTTACTTTGTGCTTGTGTTTGTGTGTTTCAATGGGTGATGTAGTTTTGTTTCTGTAGTGTTATAATTTGGTGAGGTCTGATTGGTCTGATTGGTCTGATTGTTCTGATTGTTCTTGTGTCTGGCTGCTCCTGATGTAGAAGCGTGTTAGTGTGTGTTAGTTAGCTGTGGTTCAGGACCAGCCGGGTGATCTCTCTCTCTCTCTCTCTCTCTCTCTCTCTGTCTCTCTCTCTCCCTGTCTATCTCTCTCTGTCTCTCTCCATGTCTCTCTCTCTCTGTCTCCCTCCATGTCTCTCCCTGTCTATCTCTCTCTGTCTCTCTCCATGTCTCTCTCTCTCTCTGTCTCTCTCTCTCTCTCTCTCTCTCTCTCTCTCTCTCTCTCTCTCTCGCTCTCTCTTCCAGAAAGCAAACTGAGCTCCCTTTGAGTCCACAAACTCAGGATTTCATTCACTTTAAAAAAAAATAAAAATAAATCCAGTAAATACATCTTCAGCAAGGAATTGTGTAGCTACAGATGAAAGCGTGGAGAACCAATCAGAATGCAACATTCGAGATCCTGAAGCTTGTGGACAGAAAAGTGTACAAGACCTGAAAAACCAGACGCTCTGCAGCATCATGGGCGGAGCCTCTGAATCTGAGAGG
>CM042561.1:1299641-1389641 GCA_023630585.1 Cranoglanis bouderius
ATACACTTACACTATACACTTACACTATACACTTACACTATACACTTACATTATACACTTACACTATACACTTACACTATACACTTACACTATGCACTACGTACTCTACCATCTAGTGTATGAATTTTAGAAGGGTAATATCATCTCAAATAAAACACTAAAGTTTTTACTAACCGGACGTATTAGCCGTTTCCCAAATGACATCAAACGTACTGTATGTGATGATATATTTCCTGTTTCAGTTTACTGTTCATGTCAATGTTACCTTTTGTACCGTTTGTAAGATGTCTTGTCCAAGTGAGCGTCGTCGGCCATCTTGAATTCTTTTTCTCATCCAGCATCAGTGCTTGGTAGCCCCTCCCCCTCTTCTGCTACGACCGTTGAGCAGCACGAAGTGTCCGACGTTCCACACTTTTTCATTTTTTAACTATTTATACTACAAAATGGTGTAGAATAGAGCATAAGGTTTCGATTCGGGACGCACCTTTTAGTCAACACGGTCGACGCGTTCATTCTTATCTTCTCGTCTTTGATCGCCGCTGTTTTCTCTTCGCAGCTGCTTCGAGGACGACGAGCCTCCGTGCGTGGAGAACATCGAGTACTCGTCCTACAGCGAGGACTACAGCGCCACCGAGCTGGACGAAGAGGTGGACGGAAACACGTCCGGCGCCGACGAGGACGAGGACGAGGACGATGAAGATCGCAGCGGGAAAACCCGGCACAGGAAGTCGGCCGTGTTCCCTCACGCCTGCCGTCAGGATTCCTTAGAGACTCTGAGCCTGAAGAGCAGCAACAGCATCGACATCAACAACACGTACCTGAGCTAGAGCAAAATGAGTTTAACGAGAATATTTACTCAATACGTTATTGACACGAGCTTTAACGAGGAAACGTCTATAGACCAACGCGACGACAAAATATCGGCAGCTAACAAGCGACTGAAATATTAAATATATTAATATTAATATAGCTACGATGTGTCGCCTAAAATTTGCTTCTTTAGTTGTAAAGCTATGAGGCTTAGTGAGGCTAATTTATCCAACAAGCAGAGGTAGAAAACTTTACATAAAATAATAATGACTTCAGTATAAATAATCATCTAAAAAAAAAAAAAAGACAAGTAAAAATAAGAAAGTGTCGTTACTTAAGTATCAGATTTACAGTATCGACGAAAAAGGTTTAAACATTAACATCAAACAGACTTAAACTTCTCGACAAAGCTCGTATCCATCGCATGCTACATTCAACCGACCTCTGATGTCGGTGTCTTTTGTTAGCGACAAGCTATCCTATCTAGCTAGCTAGCTAACGCTAGTGATATGAGTGATCTTCAACTTTAACGTTCATGATGTTCTCAAAACTGTACGAACAATGTTCTAGATTTACTCAACCAAAGCATCTGTATGTTAATCTGCAGGACAACTTCCCGGCGTTCCGAGTGGGAATTCCGAGCTACAACTCAGTCGGAAATTCCGAGTTACGAGTTTTAGACGGACGAATGCGGCGTTAGACTCGAGCTGTGAAACTCCTTTCGAGAAATCTGCATCCGAGTTTTAATCATTTGAATATTCAAATGCGTCCGCATATTAATGAGCCTATAACAGCAGTGTTAGTTACCCAATCATTTTAGCTCGCGTAAATGACAGAAAGACACAATGATCCAAAAACGTTACTTTATTTATAATAATTTAGCTAATATAGCTAGCTTAGTGAGTTCCCGCCCACCTGGGCTTACGGATGATGTTGTAACGTTAAAGCTTCCCGGCAAATTATTTCCACCATAAAAATTAAGGAGGATACTTAACGAGGATACGTTGCGCCGGTGCGTGAACCTGATGGATAACGTACAAAAACAATGCACTCGGAACATCTGATAATTCCAAGCAGAACATTTTGTACTTGAACGTTTCGTTGCGTAAGAAAAGATTTTCGGTTTTAGCGTCTTTTTTTAATGATTATCTACACTTTCACTTTCGCTGTGCGTGAGAACCACGTGTTAAACACGAAAATCCTCCAAGCTACACTCGAACTGACCCACATGAAAAAATACTGTAGTATACTTTAGTATTTATTACAGTAAACTGTAGTAGATTGTAGGATAATGTAGTATATTATAGCATTTGCTACACTTTGTTAATTTATACTACAGCATACTGTAGAAATGACTGTAGTGAATTGGTAAACAGTGTTTTAAATATTAGAGTTACTACAGAATACTATGGGATACTACAGTGTGTTCTAGTGTTCATTATAATGTACTACAAAGGTTTACAACATTCACTTGTGCTGTGAAGGTTGTCATATATTGTAGTACAGTATGGTACAGTTGTAGAAAATTTACTACAGTAATGACTAGTTTTTAAAAAAATAATTTTATATATAACTATAGCAGATTTACGACAACAAATGACCACATATCACTACGATGTACTGTACAGCCGTGGCCAAAAGTTTTGAGAATGACACAAATATTAATTTTTACAAAGTCTGCTGCCTCAGTTTTTATGATGGCAATTTGCATATACTCCAGAATGTTATGAAGAGTGATCAGATGAATTGCAATTAATTTCAAAGTCCCTCTTTGCCATGAAAATGAACTTAATCCCAAAAAAACATGTCCACTGCATTTCAGCCCTTCCACAAAAGGACCAGCTGACATCATGTCAGTGATTCTCTCGTTAACACAGGTGAGAGTGTTAACGAGGACAAGGCTGGAGATCACTCTGTCATGCTGATTGAGTTAGAATAACAGACTGGAAGCTTTAAAAGGAGGGTGGTGCTTGAAATTATTGTTCTTCCTCTGTTAACTATGGTTACCTGCAAGGAAACACGTGCAGCCATCATTGCTTTGCACAAAAAGGGATTCACAGGCAAGGATATTGCTGCTAGTAAGATTGCACCTAAATCAACCATTTATCGGATCATCAAGACCTTCAAGGAGAGAGGTTCAACTGTTGTGAAGAAGGTTTCAGGGCGCCCGAGAAAGTCCAGCAAGCGCCAGGACCGTCTCCTAAAGTTGATTCAGCTGCGGGATCGGGGCACCACCAGTGCAGAGCTTGCTCAGGAATGGCAGCAGGCAGGTGTGAGTGCGTCTGCACGCACAGTAAGGTGAAGACTTTTGGAGGATGGCCTGGTGTCAAGAAGGGCAGCAAAGAAGCCACTCTCTCCAGGAAAAACATCAGGGACAGACTGCTATTCTGCAAAAAGTACAGGGATTGGACTGCTGAGGACTGGGGTAATGTCATTTTCTCTGATGAATCCCCTTTCCGATTGTTTGGGGCATCTGGAAAAAAGCTTGTCCGGAGAAGAAAAGGTGAGCGCTACCATCAGTCCTGTGTCATGCCAACAGTAAAGCATCCTGAGACCGCTCATGTGTGGGGTTGCTTCTCAGCCAAGGGAGTGGGCTCACTCAAAATTTTGCCTAAGAATACAGCCATGAATAAAGAATGGTACAAAAACATCCTCAGAGAGCAACTTCTCCCAACCATCCAAGAACAGTTTGGTGATGAACAATGCCTTTTCCAGCATGATGGGGCACCTTGCCACAAGGCAAAAGTGATAACGAAGTGGCTCGGGGAACAAAACATCGACATTTTGGGTCCATGGCCAGGAAACTCCCCAGACCTTAATCCCATTGAGAATTTGTGGTCAATCCTCAAGAGGCGGGTGGACAAACAAAAACCCACAAACTCTGACAAACTCCAAGCATTGATTATGCAAGAATGGGCTGCCATCAGTCAGGATGTGGCCCAGAAGTTGATTGACAGCATGCCAGGGCGAATTGCAGAGGTCTTGAAAAAGAAGGGTCATCACTGCAAATATTGACTCTTTGCATAAACTTCATGTAATTGTCAATAAAAGCCATTGACACTTATGAAATGCTTGTGATTATACTTCAGTAACAGTAACATCTGACAAAAAGATCTAAAAACACTGAAGCAGTAGACTTTGTGAAAATTAATATTCGTGTCATTCTCAAAACTTTTGGCCACGGCTGTAGTATCTTTACTATCTATAGTAAAGATATATAGTCTATAGTAAGGTTCAAAAACTCTCTATAGTATTTACTACAGGAATTCTACTACATTTTCTATAGTAAATTTACTCTAAAATACTATAGTACTTTTTCATGTGGAGAACATCTGGATTAAAAGGTGAAAATATCAATGAAATAAGGTTTTATTAAAATTTTAAATTATAAAAAAAAAATGATAAAAAAATATTTGTTATATTTGCGAGCCGTTATAAAACATTAGGATTGGGATAAATCAAAAACGGAGCCGATTCTAATGACTCAAATTGTTCATAAAATAATTAGTTCATTTTATGTAAATAATAATTTTAAAAAAACCCTAAGTAAATAAATGTTTGTTCATTTATTATAAAAGTTTATAACATTACACAACAACAGCACTTAGTGTGTAAGAGTTAACTTTATATCATTTATATACCATTTATTTATCATTTTAGTGTGTTTGTTTTTGTGCAGCTTTTAAAAAAAATTCGTAATTAACTCTAATTTTGTGCCTTATTTGTGTAACACACACACACACACACACACACACACACACACACACACACACACACACACACACAAACATTTTAGCACTATAACAATATAAAAACAAACAAACAAACAGGCCCGTGTCTCTAAGGAGAATTGTTGTAAACTGCATTGAGAAAATAAAAATAAAATAAAAATAAAACTGAAATTATTTCTATTCTGTTCGTTCTCTTGAGTTTTTTTTTCTCTTCTTGCTGTCATCTGACCAGATAAAACACTCGAGTATTTTTATTTTTTTATTACTAGAAAGTTATTTATAAGTAGAGTGAATTTACTAGAATATAATTAATTTTAATTCTTGTCTAACATTGACTAGGTTTCTTTTCAGATTTCTGCTAATCTTAGCCAGCTTTGTTAGGAGATATTATCTTTGGGAGCCATTTTCTATAACGTTAGCTAGCTTTGTTTTGGAGAGGTTTGCTCTAACATTTCCTATTCCTACCTCTAGCTTCATTTGGGCCTATTAGCTAATTTTGGATAGCTGACATTGAGATTAGTTAGCTAGCATGCTTTGTGGAGTTTATTACTATAATATACTATAGTCCTACTATAACTAGCCATGTTTGGAGATTTTCTCCTTCAGTAACAAGCTTTGTAAGGTGTATTTCTCTAAAGTGACTTAGCTAGCATTTTTGTGGACCTTCTCGTACAATAACCAGCTTTCCTAAGGGATGTTCTTTGATGTAGTTTAGCTAGCTTGCTTTGTGGAGCTACTTCTAAAATAGCTAGCTTTGTTTGTGGGATTTCTTCTACAACATCTAGCTTGGCTAGGGGATTTTCTCTGGTGTAACTTAGCTAGCTTTGTTTGTTGAGTTTCTAGCTAACATTGGGTATTTTTTAGCTATTCTTCTAAAGTTAACTAGCTTCGAATACTGTTTATTATTGTCTGCCAAGGTGCACCATCATGATGTTACGAACCCTCGTAGCGACTTTGATACACGGCTTCCACTAGGTCCAAAAGAATGGAGGAATACCAGACCACCTGGATCACCAGGTTTAATGAGACAGGCCAGAGGACGAGTGTGTCATAGCAGGACCCTTTATAGGCTGCAAACATGAGGTCATGGTTATAAGGGGACGTCAAGGAACCTGATGTAGAACCTCAGTTACGTTCATAACCCGCCATTTTGTTTATGGAAATTCTTCATTAACATTAACTACAGTGGGGGAAAAAAGTATTTGGTTCCCTGCTGATTTTGTACGTTTGCCCACTGTGTTACAAAACCAGGGAAGGAGGGAAGCAGGATGCACTCGGAGGGGAAAGTTGTCAGTTTATTAGGCACAGTAACAATAAAAGGAACATTCAAAAGAAAGGGGACATTCCAATGAAAAACCACAAATAAAGAAGATAATAATCCCAAAATATGCTAGGGCAGTAATTCCAAACAGGTTAGTCACTTATCCGAACACTTACAGGGCAAAAATCCAGGAAATCAGGAAACAGTAATCCAAAGGCTTACAGGGCAAAAATCCAGGAAGTTACGAGACATGAATCCAAGAACCCGGGAACACCGGGTAAACAAAAACATAAGAAAATACCGGAGGGACCAGGGAATGCCTGGTAAACAAAAACAGAGAAAGCTCTTTGCTTCGTTGCTATCTTTAATTATATTTTAAACATTTTCAGTTATGTCTAAAACAATACTACATCAATACTCCGCGACGAAGCGGACACAAACAGGGGCTTAAGTAACAGAGGTAATCCTAAAACAAACAAGATCAAACACGCGACACCTGGAAACGATAATCAGAAAATAGCGGGAGAACCAATGACAGAACATGAATCAAAACCAAAAGGACCAATAAGGAAGCAGGGGCAGAGACATGACGTGACCAAAAACAAATGAGCACATGGCAAAGTAAACAAAACTAGAGTTCATGAATTAGTCCGGAGTGTTTTTATGAATCGCGCTGGAATGCGCTCCGTGGAATGCGGAAGGGCGCGGCTCTGCTAGCAGCACAGCGAGAGGGAGATGCTAACACACTGAGAAAGAAATGATCAGTCTATAATTTTAATGGTAGGTGTATTTTAACAGTGAGAGACAGAATAACAACAAAAAAATCCAGAAAAACACATTTCAAAAAAGTTATAAATTGATTTGCATTTTAATGAGGGAAATAAGTATTTGACCCCTTTGACTTAGTACTTGGTGACAAAACCCTTGTTGACAATCACAGAGGTCAGACGTTTCTTGTAGTTGGCCACCAGGTTTGCACACATCTCAGGAGGGATTTTGTCCCACTCCTCTTTGCAGATCCTCTCCAAGTCATTAAGGTCATTTTCAATGCCCTGGCTGAGGGAAGGAGTTTCTCACCCAAGATTTGACGGTACATGGCCCCGTCCATCGTCCCTTTGATGCGGTGCAGTTGTCCTGTCCCCTTAGCAGAAAAACACCCCCAAAGCATAATGTTCCCACCTCCATGTTTGATGGTGGGGATGGTGTTCTTGGGGTCATAGGCAGCATTCCTCTTCCTCCAAACACGGCGAGTTGAGTTGATGCCAAAGAGATCTGACCACACCTGACCACAACACTTTCACCCAGTTCTCCTCTGAATCATTCAGGCAAACTTCAGACGGGCCTGTACATGTGCTTTCTTGAGCAGGGGGACCTTGCGGGCGCTGCAGGATTTCAGTCCTTCACGGCGTAGTGTGTTACCAATTGTTTTCTTGGTGACTATGGTCCCAGCTGCCTTGAGATCATTAACAAGATCCTCCCGTGTAGTTCTGGGCCGATTCCTCACCGTTCTCATGATCATTGAAACTCCACGAGGTGAGATCTTGCATGGAGCCCCAGACCGAGGGAGACTGACAGTTTCTTCCATTTGTGAATAATCGCACCAACTGTTGTCACCTTCTCACCAAGCTACTTGGCGATGATCTTGTAGCCCATTCCAGCCTTGTGTAGGTCTACAATCTTGTCCCTGACATCCTTGGACAGCTCTTTGGTCTTGGCCATGGTGGAGAGTTTGGAATCTGATTGATTGATTGCTTCTGTGGACAGGTGTCTTTTTACAGGTAACAAGCTGAGATTAGGAGCACTCCCTTTAAGAGAGTTCTCCTAATCTCAGCTCATTTCCTGTGTAAAAGACACCTGGGAGCCAGAAATCTTGCTGATTGATAGGAGATCAAATACTTATTTCCCTCATTAAAATGCAAATCAATTTATAACTTTTTTGAAATGTGTTTTTCTGGATGTTTTTGTTGTTATTCTGTCTCTCACTGTTAAAATACACCTACCATTAAAATTATAGACTGATCATTTCTTTGTCAGTGGGCAAACGTACAAAATCAGCAGGGGATCAAATACTTTTTCCCCCCACTGTAGCTTTGTTGACATTGTCTCTAAAATTAGCTAGCTAGCGTTGTTATGGGATTTTTTTTCTAAAAGTATCTAACTAGCTTTGTTTTTTTTTTCTACAACTTTATTTAG
Organism: Cranoglanis bouderius; assembly: GCA_023630585.1. NCBI lineage: Eukaryota > Metazoa > Chordata > Actinopteri > Siluriformes > Cranoglanididae > Cranoglanis > Cranoglanis bouderius. The sequence goes on from CM042561.1 coordinate 1,307,637, forward strand.
TTTGGTTTTGGGAATTCTTCTAATGTTAGCTGTTTTTCCCCCCTCCAAACATTTAATAGCTAGCTTTGTTCTTAGATATTCAGCTAGGTTTGTTCTGAGATTTTGCTGTTAGCTAGCATTGTTTGGTGGAAGTTTCTTTAATGTTACCTAACAATAGATTTATTTGGGGATTGTATACAATGTTTGATAGCTATGTTGGCTAATCTAATGTTAACCTGCTAGCTTTGTTAGAGGGTATTTCTGTAATGTTTATAGTTAGATTTAGTTGGAAATAGGGGAAATTCTTTAATAATAGCTAGCTAGCTTTGTTTTGGGTTCGTATCTACTTACTTTGCTGTAGCTAGCTTTGGTTTGGGGAAGTTTTCTAATGTTTCCTAACTTCCTGGCTTTGTTTCGAGATATTATCCCAGATTTCCTCCTACATTAGATATCTTTGTTTTGGTATTTCCTCTAACGTTTGGTTTTAAGATTTGGGGGTTTTCTGAAACTTTACCTAGCTATAGCTATGTGTGGGATTTTATCTAAAAGCATGATAGCTTTGTAGCAATAATAATAATAATCATAATCATAATAATAATAATCGAGTAGAGCAAAGAGAACAAGCCCAGTGTGTCACGATGATGTTACAGAAAACAGGAAGTACGTATACACAGGGTAAAATGATTTCCTCCAAGCCTTACAGGCGACTGTTTATTACAGAAACGTCGCCATTATTATCACCTTCTCTCACAATGGAAAGATTTTTCACCTCATCCTTTTCAGGAAGAATCCATTCACCGCTCTCAGGTAAGGTAATGCTAACCGACATTAGCATTACTGCTAATAAAGCACCCAAGCATGTGTTTGTTTTGATAATTGCGAATCAAAAATTTGTCTTTTTATGTTATAATTCACTACCTGAAAAAAAATGAGTAGCTCTATATAAAATATATTGTATTGTTCTGTCTGAAAGAGAAGTCTGCGTTTTCCTGTTCGTTACTTTCATCAGTCCTCGATGTCTTACGCAACACGCAGCAAGCGTCCATCTGTCCTGTCCTGTAATCCTGCTCTGCTCTTTACTGATAGATCGGATAATTAGATCACAGCGTGAGGAAGAACCTCGCTGAGCTCCATTGATATGCTGCAGGTATGAGATGTTGCGTGCTACACACACACACACACACACACACACACACACACACACACACATACTGTCGCGCTTTTTAATTGCTGTCTGATCCGGCCTCACACACAGAGCTTCCTGTAGAGCTTCCTGTCAGTCATGATGATGATGACACCGAAGACGATTATAACGATGATGACAACGATGATGATGATGACAACGGTTATGACAATGGTGATACTGACAATGATGTTGACAATGAGGACGATGACAGCGATGATGCCGATGATGACAGCGATGACGCCGATGATGATTATGACAATGGTGATAATGGCAATGACAGTGATGATGACGAAGGTGATGATTATGATGATGATGATGATGATGACGATGCCGATGATGACAATGATGACGATGGTGATAATGATGATTACCGATGACGATGAACAGTGACAACGATGATGATGATGATTATGATGATGATGATGATGATTATGATGATGGTGACAATGACGACGACGATGCTGATGACGATGCTGATGATGACATTGATGACGATGGTGATAATGGCGATGACAATGATGATGACGATGGCGATAATGATGATGACAACGGTGATGATGATGATGATGATGATGATGATGATGATGATGACAACGGTGGTGCCCAAGATGACAGTCATGACAATGACGATGATGATGATGGTGGTGGCGACAATGACGATGAGGACGATGATGATGATGATGGTGCTGGCAACAATGATGACGATGGTTATGATGATGATGATGATGGTGGTGACAATGATGACGATGGTTATGATGATGATGATGGTGGTGACAATGATGACGATGGTTATGATCATGATGATGATGGTGGTGACAATGATGACGATGGTTATGATGATGATGATGGTGGTCGTGACAATGATGATGATGGTTATGATCATGATGATGATGATGATGGTTATGATGATGATGCTGTTGATGATGATGATGATGATGACGATGACGATGACGATGATGACGATGCCAATGCCGATGATGATGATGGTGGTGGCGACAAAGATGACGATGGTTATGATGATGATGATGACGATGCCGATGATGATGATGATGGTGGTGACAATGATGACGATGGTTATGATGATGATGATGATGGTGGTGACAATGATGACGAGGGTTATGATGATGATGATGATGGTGGTGGTGTCAATGATGACGATGGTTATGATGATGATGATGATGATGATGGTTATGATGATGATGCTGTTGATGATGATGATGATGATGACGATGACGATGATGACGATGCCAATGCCGATGATGATGATGGTGGTGGCGACAAAGATGACGATGGTTATGATGATGATGATGACGATGCCGATGATGATGATGATGGTGGTGGCGACAGTGATGACGATGGTTATGATGATGATGATGATGATGGTGGTGACAATGATGACGATGGTTATGATGATGATGATGACGATGGTTATGATGATGATGATGTTGATGATGATGATGATGATGATGATGGTGGTGGCGACAGTGATGACGATGGTTATGATGCTGATGCCGATGATGATGATGGTGGTGGCGACAATGATGACGATGGTTACGATGATGATGATGATGATGATGATGATGGGGGGGGCGACAGTGATGACGATGGTTATGATGATGATGATGATGGTGGTGGTGACAATGATGACGATGGTTATGATGATGATGATGACGATGGTTATGATGATGATGATGTTGATGATGATGATGATGACGATGATGACGATGCTGATGCCGGTGATGATGATGGTGGTGGCGACAATGATGACGATGGTTACGATGATGATGATGATGATGATGGTTATAATGATGATGATGCCGATGCCGATGATGATGATGGTGGTGGCGACAATGATGACGATGGTTACGATGATGATGATGATGATGGTGACAATGACGATGACGATGATGATGATGATGAGGAACAGTGACAACGATGATGATGACATCAATAATGCGGACATCAATAATTGTAACTTTAAAAAGATAAAAAATGACGAACACGGGAAAGTACAGTAGGATACGACTGTTTTACAGAACGAACTGGATTTTTATTTCTGGTGTAAACGCTCCTGAGAACGATTTACGGATAGATTTGTTCGTATCCGGAGCGATTAACGTGGCACGCTGCTACTCTTCCGATTCTCGTAATTATTTACAGAATATTTTCCGCACTTGACGTTTGATGAATAAAATGTGATTTAAAAACCAAGATGTGCTTTTTATCACTTCATCAAATTAAAGGTCAAATACAAGAGAGAGGTTTTATTTACTGTAATAAATAAAGCAAACCTTGTAGTTTGGAGCTGAAGGAGCTCAAGGTCACCTAAAGGTCGCTAGGCTCCTCCAGCATGTGCAGGTATCTTAATGAGTTTACGAGCGACGGATCGGCGTTAAACACGCGGGATGTGTTTATTTCCACGCAGGAGAAATAAACGTTTTATACATTACAGTATAAACAGGCAAACAATTCAGACAAAGTTAATTATAACCAATCCTCTGCTTTTAGGTTGATTTGCCTTGTTGTTAGCTAATGTGCTAATTCATCACTAGCATTTGTGTTTTTATAGCTCTGTCACATTGATCACAAAAATATGATGTGTCTAATCACAGCAAGTTTATGATTTTAAGCTTATTATTATTATTATTATTATTATTATTATTATTATTATTATTATTATTATTATTATTATTGCATAAAATGGATCTGATTAGGCATATTCAATTTTATTTCGAACTCAAGATGCTTGAAGCTACTCTGCTGTTTTTGTTTTTTTGTTTTTTTCCCTCTCCTGACTAGAGATGATTATGGGATGTGTGACATTTCAGATTTCCTGGAGAAAATTAGAAACTTTATGGCATAATAAACCTGCAAATTAAAAGCTTTAGGGACTTTAAAAAGCCTGTAGCATGAGACTGTTGAATAAAAAAAGAAGGAAAAAAAAAAAAGAAAGAAGACGCATGAAATACGGGTGTTATACTAATGCTAATTTTTGGGGGGGAAAAAAAATCACATTTGTCTTTGGATAAGCCTCACTCACAAATAAAATAATGAATAATAATGATAAAATTAGTGGAGAAAGTTGCGCATTAATGTTTGTTGTTGTCTTTCAGAACAGTGTAAAAGGAGACGAATGAATTTTCTCACTTCCAACCGAGCATTCATCATCGTCCCTGTATTATCCATCATCCCATTCATCGTCCCTGTATTATCTGTTCAACTCATATCCAATATAAAGTGTAAAAACAGAAAACAAAACAAAACAAAAAAAACTTATTTATAAAGACCCATTAATTGCCTTGGTGAGGAATTTATAAACGGTGGCATTTGATCTATTTTAGTGGACAACCTAGACTCTGAATACGATGTTGTAGAACCTGTACACACACACACGTATACACACGCACACGTATACACACGCACACGCACACACACACGCACACATATACACACGCACACGTACGTATATTCTTTTTGACCCAGAAGAAACAGTGAATTGAGACTCAGTCAATAAATGAGTACAATTTGTTGTGGTCTCAGTAAAACCTGCCACGCCTCCAACATCTTTCAGCTATTTTACATTTATGTAACTTATTCAGAGCGACTTACATTTGTCTAATTTATACAACTGAGCAGTTGAGGGTTAAGGGCCTTGCTCAAGGGCCCAACAGTGGCAGCTTAGCAGTGCTGGGATTTGAACTCACAACCTTCCAAGCCATAGTGCAACGTCTTAACCACTGAGCTACTGTTGCCCTGAGCGAACACTTTCCCCACGTCTTCCCTGTTCGAATCCCATGAAACAAGTTTTTAAAAGTCTATTTATTTATTTATTTATTTAAGTTTTTAGTTTTTATATGAAATAATGTGATACAATACAGTATAATATGATAAGATACAGTATGATATATGATGCGATATAATGCATCATGATACGGTATGAGATAACATGTTATGATGCGATGCTGTACATGCTTTGATGTGATACAGTACAATATATGAAAGTGAAGGCCAGTGTATGGTGACTCATACTTGGAATTTGTCCTCTGCATTTAACCCATCCAAGTTAGTGCACACACACACACACACACACACACACACACACACACACACACACACACACACACACACACACACACAAAACAAACCGTGAACACACCCAGAGCAGTGGGCAGCCGTTTTTGCTGTGGCACCCAGGGAGCAGTTGAGGGTTAAGGGCCCAACAGTGGCAGCTTGGCGGTGCTGGGATTTGAACTCACGACCTTCCGATCGGTAACCCAACTGCTTAACCGCTGAGCTACCACCGCCCATATATGACCCAACGTACAGTATATCTGCCACAATGCACCACTGAAATATAAAATACGATATGATACAATACAACATCAAATGGCACAGTACTCTACGATACGATACGAAACGATATTAAACAATATGATACAATACTTAGGGAAATGACTCGATACCTGATGATGACATCAGTGAATCTGCTACGATGTGCTATGATTTAAAATCCTCCAATCGATCGACATCATGACGGTCTAGAGAATGAATATCTCACAAAAATACCCGAGTTACGGGCAAATCACCTTGCTAGACTGATAAAATAGTTCCAGCTCAGTTTAAAAACATGAATTATTCTTATTACATGATTTATGATTAGAATTGTTAGCTATTGATGCACCGATTGAAACTGTGTGACAGTTACACCCTTGGTGCTGATGGACAAGGAGAAATAATGTCTTTAATCCCATCACGTGTAGACGAAGGACGTGGCCACGATCCTCTCGTGCCGTCCACGGCATGCAGAAATGACCTGTATGGACCTCACCCCACCCCCCCAACCCCCCAATCCTCCCCCCTCCCCCCCCGCCCCAAACACACACATGCTATATATGTAAATAAGAATAAATAATTCCACAGAACAGACCCAGAGAACAGAAAGGTCACCCAGAATACCACTTTCTAACCCTCCGAGTGTTTAGCATTGCTGTAACAGAGGAGGAACTGTGTGTACCGCAAGCTCCACTGACCTCGTACTCGCTCAGATCGATGCAAACAAACAAACAAATAACACAAAAAGTTTCAGGAGCACAGAGCTTCTGCTCCCGGTACTGACCTCGTCTCAAAAACATGACATTTAAAAAAAAAAACAGCAACAAATCACCAGGAGAAAGAGAGAAATACAATCTGACACGATCTCCAACCTCGTCACGGGCAGTTAACCAAGAGGAGGAAACGAAACGAAAGCAAAAAGAAAGGAAATTGGACCTCATTGTAACTTTAAGCACACAATAAGCTATTTTATATGATAATTGCGACTGAAATGGAATGCAATTTATTTTTCCTATTAACTAAATAAGAAATATGTCTGATTTTTTTCAGTTATATTTCATTATGTGCAATTTTTAAAAAAATAATTTTATTCTCACACATTATTTCACTCCATTTTTGTTTATTTTATATATACTGTATATGTAGGTATGGAAGCGTTAGTGTCGCATGTTGAGCAACGTGATTGGTTCATTACATTACTTCCTGTTTCTACTTTCAATTGGGAGGGAAAGAGTTGTTCCAACTCTTTTTTTTGCGGTGCGAGTGCATAAAACGTTGCAAAAAAACAAAAAAAAAAGTCTTGTGCTGGCCTGCATGATCTTCTAAAAGTCCAAGATGGGCTCCTCGTTTCCAGGTGTTCCTGTACGATGCATCTAAAAAGCATTTTTCCTTGTCGCTTGAGTGTCGGTACGACAGGAAAACAATAATAATAATTTAAAAAAAACATGTAAAACACGTCGTTGGTCACCTTGTAAAATATAAAATGTAGGAATTTCCATAAAAATACATGAATTTTAATAATAAAGTTAGAGAAATAAATGAACTTGTTAGTGACAGAACAAAAGAATCATAATATAAAATGTGAAATTACATCATAATAAAAATTTTTAAAAAAAGCTTAAAAATATGGAATAAACGTGAAATAATATTTTTTTTTTTCCTGTTGAAATATAGTGGGTAAAACTGGATGCTTAAGTGAAAGAATATCTTAAAGGTCAGATGTTTCATTCATTCATAAAAATGAAAATAAAATTCTTGAGTGAAGTAAAGTGGTGATTTATTTCCTACAGTTGCCGTACGTTACTTCTCACTACTCAGAGTCGCACCTCCTCCTGCACATCAGACAGTTTCATTAGATTAGATTAGAGCGAGTGCTCCTGAAAGAACGAGAAGAAAAGACAGACAGTGAACGAGAGAGAGAGAGAGAGAGAGAGAGAGAGAGAGATTAGGATGACATGAAGAGGAAGAAAGCGAGACTAAAAGCATGGCACAGAAGCGTAACATGATATTTCCACATCACGGCTGCTGTATTTCATTATCATTTATTTCCTCTTTCCTTTGTTCTGCTTTACGCTGGAAACGGGATGTCATTCCTCGGTGAAGTGGAGCGGAAAGGCCAACGTTTCACCGGAAAACTGGTCGTGATTAATTTGTTCTGTTATTCCTGCGTTACGCGACTATTCCAGATAACACACTCAATTTTATTACGTTGAATCCAGATTAATTTCCCATGTTCTGGAAATGTGTCTGTTAAGGAATGTGGGCGTGTCTCCATGATGTCACGCAATAAATTCCCATTCCAAAACTCATTTCGATACAAACTGATAATCTAGGGGGGCGTGGCCACACTTGATCATTAATAGGTCACATGACCATAACGCATCTGTACTCTATAAACGTTAGCTGTGCTAATAGAACAGTCATGCAGCTGTACATCACGGGTTTATATTAATGCGCTCGTTATCATCAATACGTTATCGTTTCTATAGTAACAGCTCAATCACAGGGAGGGTTTATGTAAGGAGAATGTATCATTTATGGAAGGAGTCTCCAGTGTCAGCGCGTTGTAACAGTCAGAGGTGAAGCTGTAACTTTCCGACATCTTCAGGACGGAGGGGTTTATGCTTCTTCGTGGTTTTTCGGTACACTTTTAAAAATAAAGGTTCTGATTAGAACCGAAAAGGGTTTTTCAGCCTGATGCCATAGGAGAACCCTTTTCAGTTGCACAAAGAACCTTTTACACTTAAGTTCTTTAGAGAACCATCTATGTGCTGGTGTTTTAAAGAACCCAGAAATGGTTCTTCACAGCAGTGCCACAAGGAACCATGTTACCCCTAAGTGCTTTAAGGAACCAAAGTAAGGTTCTTAAGAGGGATGCCTGCCAGGAGAACCTTTTCCAGTCCCACAAAGAACCTTACAGGGTTCGCTTTAACCTGTTAAGGGATGACACCTTGAAGAAGAACTGCTCTACACTGCTCTGAAGAACCTATAATGGAACATAAAGAACTTCTTTAATCTCTAAAGAACCATACAGCTCAACTCAAGAACCTCATACGATGAAGAATGCTTCTTGACAAGAAGAAGATTCTTTGCGGAACCTAAAGTGCCCTAAAGAACCGTTGGAGATCCTTTATTTTTAAGAGTGTAACATGACAAGCTGTGATTTTTTCTTCTCTTATTAACTCGAAGAGAGAGAATAAAGAGAAGCTGGTGAGGGAACGAGCGTTTATAGCTGCTATAACGTAAGCGACAACAGGAACTCACGTATTTCACGGGACACACCTGAAATTGTTGGTAAAGTGCTGTAGTATAAGAGGAACAGAACACTTTGGGACGTGCTGTTAGAGGAAAATAATCCTCTCCGGGGTGGTAACAGTGACTCTGCTTCATCACACCAGCCCTTATTCCTGACTTACAAACCTTAACTCACATTAAATGATTCAGAGACACACTCTTACTAACAAATCTATTTATTTTTTCATGTAAGCATGAAATATTGTAAAAGACTTCTGTCTGTGTGTCCCAGCCAGCGCTCCTTACTTCCTGCTTCTTTTTCTTCTTCTTCTTCTTTGAAATACTCTAACGAGATCATTTGCTCCATGACAGATCGTTCTGAGCACGAGAGAGCAACCAAACATGACGGAAGTGTCAGAGAAAAATCCTTCCTCACACACAAACACACACACACACACACACACACACACACACACACACACACACTGCCTGGGTGTTGGATACAACTCCAGCTTTTCCATGAGTCAACGAAACATGAAATTAAATTAGCATGTCTATATGTTTCAGAGGCAACCGAGCTGCACAGGAATGATAGACTACCTCTCGCTAAAGACTTCTTCTCTTCCTTCTCTTCTCTCTCTACACTCAAAAAAGTCGGGACGGGGACAACAAAAGACTGGAAAAGTAAGTGTTACTAAAAAGAAACAGCTGGAGGAACATTTTGCAACTAAGTAGGTTAATTGGCAACATGTCAGTAACATGATTGGGTATAAAAAGAGGATCTTAGAGAGGCGGAGTCTCTCAGAAGTAAAGATGGGATGGAATCTGGATGGAAGCAGATGTTGCTCTAAAACCTTTCAGCATTGATGGAGCCTTTCCAGATGTGCAAGCTGTACATTCCATAGTCACTAATGCACCCCCATACCATCAGAGATGCAGGCTTTTGAACCGAGTGCTGATAAAAAGCCGGATGGTCCCTCTCCTCTTTAGTCCTCTTTAGTTTAGAGGACGTTTCCATGGTTTCCAAAAAGAATTTCACATTTCGATTCGTCTGACCACAGAACAGTTTTCCACTTTGCCTCAGTCCATTTTAAATGAGCTTTGGCCCAGAGAAGACGGCGGCGTTTCTGGATCATGTTCACATATGGCTTCTTCTTTGCATGATAGAGCTTTAACCTGCATTTGTGGATGTCACGGCGAACTGTGTTCACAGACAATGAGTTCTGGAGGTGTTTCTGAGCCCATGCAGTGATTTCCATTACAGAATCAGGCCTGTGTTTAATGCAGTGCCGCCTGAGGGCCCGAAGATCACAGGCATGCGATATTGATTTTCACCCTTGTCCCTTGTCCTACAGAATCAGGCCTGTTTTTAATATATATATATATATATATATATATATATATATATATATATATATATATATATATATATATATATATATATATATACACACACACACACACACACAGTATATAAATATAATATATAGTTTTTCTTTTTCTTTGGTTTATCCGACTAATGAATTGTGAAAGGTGTGTGTGCGCGCCAGATATTCATCACAACGGCGAAGGCTATTGAAAAGGACAAAATAAAAAGTGTGTGGACATCTTTATTTATTTATCTTCATTTATGACACATTCCTGTATTGTATCCCTTATCAATAATATCCAACACTCCAAAATCGAAAAAAAAGAAAATTTCAAGTTCAAGTTCAGTTTATTTGTATAGAGCTTTTAACAATGGACATTGTCCCAAAGCAGCTTTACAGAAGTATATAAATTCAGGACATAGATTTTAAATTTATGAATTTATCCCCAATGAGCAGCCAGCGGCGACGGTGATGAGGAAAACTCCCTGAGACGATATAAGGAAGAAACCTTGAGAGGAACCAGACTCAAAAGGGAACCCATCCTCATCTGGGTGACACCGGATAGTGCGATTATAAATAAATAAATCCCTTCTATAAATGTACCAGTACAACACGGTCAGATAGCAGTTGTGAGACCATGAAAATTCATTACGGTTTTTATATGAAGTCTGTTTTGTTGAACTTCTCCACTGTAATCTCAATGATCTTTAGGCTGTACCATGTGGGGCCATCCTCAGCAGCAGCATGTGACTTCCAATTGATGAGATCTCCAACCAGAAGTAGGGCATCAGGAAGAATCGGGCAGATCCGGAGAGCAGAAGGAGTCTGGATTACTGGCATTTCAGGAGTATCATGTGTAGAACAGAAGGGTAGAGGGAGAGAGAGAAAGAGAGAGAGAGAGAGAGAATTAGGTATGCTTATTGCCCAGTAATGGTTAAGGACAGCGTACTTTGCGTGAGTGAACGCAGGGACTCCGGTAAGACTAGCTATGACAGGATAACTAAAAGAGAGAGCCAGAAGGTAACACAGACATGAGGGCTCCCTGGGACAAGGCGGCCAGACACCCCACCATCAACAAACCTGGGTGAACTCGTGAAAGTGGGGGGGCGACAGCATCCAAACATCCCAGTTCACCACAACACACTATGCCTGTGAGCCTCTAGATCTGCTCCTTTACCTAAGAAAAAAACTATTCACAAAAGGCTTGACTAAACAAATATGTTTTCAGCCTGGACTTAAACACTGAGACTGTGTCTGAGTCCCGAACACTAATTGGAAGGCTGTTCCGTAACTGTGGGGCTTTGTAAGAGAAAGCTCTTCCCCCTGATGTAGCATCTATAAATATATATATACAGTATATATTCTTTCCCTGTTATAGCTGGGATGGATGTTGGGTTCTGAGTGCAGGAGCGGAGGGTCGCGGTATCCACGGTGGCATCAGTGCTGGGATTTGACCTCTAAACCTTCTAATCAGAAGCCCGGAGCGTTAGTGTTAATCTCCGCTGAGGCTCCGCTGCACTTTAACCACTTCCACTGTTCAGGTTGAGACTTTTAGAGAAAAATCTATTTTGGCGTTCGCATGTGCTTGCAGTGGATTGTAGCATCTCCATCTGCATTAACCTAATGACTTGTGAAGTGATGTCTGTGTGTGTGTGTGTGTGTGTGTGTGTGTATGCTGAGCTGAGTGTGAAATGTGTTTTAAAACTGAATACAAATGACCTCGTGCAGTGATTTATTCTGAAAATATCAGCAATAATATTGACCCCAGAGCAAATGGAAGATGAGTGGGTTCTGTTCTCATGCCCGGAAGGTTGTGAGGTCAAATCCCAGGATTGACAGCACTGTATGCTGTGGGTTTGGCGTTGACTGTTTACACACTGTTTATACACTTTATTTCATTTGTATTTGATTAATTAGTTTTAGTAGCTATGTATACCTACTATAATTTTTCATCTGAAAAAAACAAAAAAAAAAACAAACGCTAGGTTAGGCCACGCCCATTAGTAACAACAGTATCGGTAACTACACGCCTACAAAAGACAACGTCCTTACCGTCCGTACCCAGATTTATTTCTACCCATTACTCTGAGGAAAATAAAATTCCCAACAGGTTCGCGGTGTTTTTTTTTGTTGCTTTTCCATCATCCTTATAAAATCCTTCACAGTCAGAAGAACTTCAGTGACTGTAAACTACAGCATGGCTTAAGGGGAAGTGAGCTAGCGCATAAAACATAGTTGTTGTTCTTTTTGTTTGTCTTTTCCCCCCCTTTTTTATTCCGTTTGCGTTTCCGATCACGGACAGGAGGGCAGAGTGGAGTACAAATAGCCGAGGCGTGTTTGTATTCTATCAGCACAGTGAGAGAAAGCCCAGCAAAAAGCAGCTTTAAATAAGTAATGGCAGCTTTCTGGAGCTGGGCGTTATAAATGTTTAACTCGTAATCCCCGGCAGCAGAAGGAGCAGCTGGTGGACACGCTGGCCCGCTGCACTACACTCGTTTTGCTGTTTAAATGGATGTAGACTACAGTTTTATAGCTGTTATTACACACTGATCCCTCGCTACTCAGACTTATCGAATGCACCGTTTCAGCACATTAATCCCTAACGACAGCGCCGTTTGCTCTCTTCACAAAACATTCTGCGACAACAGACGAATCTGACGTGAAATTTATAAAGGTTTTCCAGCGACACCTTTTTACTAAATACTTAAAAAAATAAAAAAAAAAAGGTTTTAGACTCATAACTGTGGGCAGTCAGGTTTCACGCTCAGAAAGGATGTGTTAATATCCTACACACTTCATCCTTCACACTATTTCGTGTTAAATTATCTAATAAATGTGTTTAAAAAAAAAAGAAAAAAAAACCGAAACGACACGACACGTGTTAAATCATCGTCCGATCACGTTGCGGACCGCGCTGCCGACGTCATCATCCGACTCTGAACTCGCCTCGAAGTGAATGTCCGTTGCTTTGAGCTTTTGATCGTGACGCGGAGTCGGAGTCCTGAGGCAAGGAAACCAAATGACCACAGGTAAGTTAGCGTTCGTCACTATTTAGCGTTTACTTTAGCATACAGCTCGCGGTAATGTTGGATTCCCATTACCTTTTTTGAAAGTTAACGATATCGTAGCATTACAGCTGTTCACCATGACGCAAGCTGTAGTAATTAGCATTAGGAGGATGGGTTAGAGTCGTGTTTCTTCATGCGTTCGGTGAATGTTAATGCTGGTTAACGGGTGCAGACAGTCAGCGGCTAACGGAACTTAGCTAGCTCAGTAACGTCCAGGCCAAAAGTTCTTCACAAAGTTAACGTGACAAAAAAGAGAGGTTGGGGTTTACAGTGGGTTGTAATGCTTTCCACTAGCTCTGTAATGTTGGTTGACTTAATTAGGTTTTGCAAAACAAATGGCGGTGAGGTGCTAAAGGCGGGAAAATAAACATTCGCAAGTTAGCTAGAGTTTCCTGGTGAGTCTACGGCGCCATTTTGTTCATTAGGAGAGCGGAGGTCACATTTCCAAAATTACACAATTTGGGATTCTGTGACGCAGTTTCTCAGTTAAAGCCCAAAGGCATCTGTCCATATTTTGTAGCCAACATCTCACCAACACTCTCTTTACTCTTTTACAGCTTTTCAAATGGAAGGCGGCGGGACTCCTGTCTTTCCCAGACGGCCGAGAGATTTGTAAGAAGATTCGTAAACTCCAATTCATACACCTGTCAAATGTTTAAATGATTAAATGAAGTATAAACAACACATCTGTGTTATTTATTTATTTATTTATTTTTTTAAAACACATCTTTGTATGGAAATGTACTAACACACACAAAATGTGTTCTCCTTAACTAGACATGCAGGTGTGTTAAAAATGAACACATGATGTTTTAAGAGTGTTCACTAACAATGTTTACTTAACAAATACATATTAAATTAAATGGAATATTTATTTAAATTAAAAAAAATAATAAAAAGGTATTCATTGGGTAAGTTTGTGAGATATAACTGTATTTAATAGGTAAGTATGTCTTAATTAATGCCGTTAATAACATGCATGTGGTAATAACACACAGATATGTGGTAATTGACTAGTAATACTACATAAGTATGTGAAAATTAGCTAGTAATACAAACATATGTGAACATTAGCTACTAATACACAAATATGTGGTAATTAGCTAGTAATAATATATAAGTATGTGGTGATCAACTAGTACTAATAGGTGGGTATGTGGTAATTAGTTAGTAATTATAGGTAAGTAAGTAGTATACTATATAGTAGGTAAGTATACAGTAATTAAAATAAATCTAGTATTGATTACATACAGTTTTTGGGCTAGTAATTAATATTTATCAGGTATGTAGAAAGGTAGGTAGCTGGCTAATTGGATAAGTATGTAGTAATGAGCTAGCATGTGATGGATAAGTATGTAGTGAGGAACTGCTACCTAGTGGAGTAGTATTACCTAGTATTTCATATGCAAGTGTGTAGTAAATAGCTAGTAGTAATAGGTAAGTATATAGTAAGTAACTGGAATGAAACAGGTAAGTAGCTAGCAATAATAGGTGAGTATGTGTTAAATAGCTAACATTTAATAGGTAAGTGTGTAGGAAATAGCTAGTAATAATAAGTAATTACAAGCTACTTACTTATTACCTACTACCTAATTTACTTATACTAATCAATTACTGCTAGTTTATAAACACATATGCACGTATTACTCACTAACTTATTACCACATACTTTGGTATATTGCAATCATGTCTATCATTACCCCTGAATTACTACAGGTAAGTAGCTAGTATTAACAGGTATTTGTTCAGTTAGTATTTAATGAGTAAGTATGTAGTAAATGACTAGCAGTAACTAGCAGGTTAAGTGAGTATATTAAATTTATTTTATTTTATTAAATATTTAATAGGTATGTAGTAAACAGTAAATAGAGTTACCTAAATCTGGCTTTACAGACTTTATTTTTTCTACAAAAATCGAAGCACTTAGTAATGTTTTGTTTATTTTATAATTTTATTTACAGAAAAATCATATTTAATAATTAAAAAAAAAAAAAAAAAAGCTCACCCTGTAACCATAACAACACTCTTACCAGTCCTAGCTAGCATAGGCTACCTAACTAGCCTAGCATACTCACATTACGTAGCAGTGAAAGTCCCAAAAATTACTCACTTATTTTAATATTATAATAATATTCATTTTAATAATCACAACATTTTAATATTTTCTATTCAACATGTCGTAAATGTCCAAATTCTCCCTCACTAACAAGACTCACTGGTACAGACGTTTGTCCTCTATGTTCGTTTGTTTGATTTTTTATTTGATTTTTTTATTTTCTGGCTTGCCCTCCAACTTGCGAACTGATTGGTCGGGAGGTAAAAAAAAAAAAAAAGACGATGTTACTTGGTGCTTTTATGAAAATTGTAACTTTTGTAGCTGGGAAAAAAAAAAAAGAAAGAAAAATAAACAGTTCACAAGACTCCAGGATGATGCAATACTTCCCATAATGCATTCTTTTAGTGCAAAGTAAAAATAAATGCATGAATAAATAACTACATAAAGGTTGGTTTACCCATAGAAGAGAAAATAATGAATATTATTGGGGTATTTACTTTAATTATTACACATGTTTACAAACAGGCTACATCACAGTGACTGAAAACAAATCTTAACTGCAACTGAACAAGTGAATTTGACTGACAGGTACGGCAGGTCACATGAGGGTCGTATGTATACTATTATTAAAAAAAAAAAAAGAAAACGCGAATCGATGATGCCTTAATAATGGAAAACGAGCTCACTGAATGACCTGCATTTGCACGCTGGAATCTGATTGGCTGTTATGATTTATGATGCAACAACACTGTTATGAATGTTAACTCAGGAATTCCAGAGATTTTCAGCTTAATCATGAAAATATAACACTGAAAGATTCAGTATCTCTCTCTCTCTCTCTCTCTCTCTCTCTCTCTCTCTCTCTCATGATATGATCTTCCCCGAGGTCATTAGATGAACAGATGTGTGTTAATGCCTGCAGTGAGCAGTGTATTTCGGTGTTTCATCTCTCCTGCTGCTTCATTATATCTCATCAACACAATTCCCGCGATTCCCTCAGCAACATCTGACACGAGCAAACAAAGCTCTTTACGAAGTTATCTCTCAGCTGTTTAAATTTATTAAAGTTTCACGGCCTCGAAGGAAGTCCCGCCGTTCAATAACAAAGAACCGATCGTCTTGTTGTCTCGTTATCTTTCAATCCTCATTCCTTCCTTCGGACGTCTCTCCATAACTTCGACGGTCTTAAAGTGTCACTTCGAAATGCAAGAAATAATCTCTGACCTTCCTAGAGTATTTGCATACTGGAACCTGATTGGCTGTTATGTTCTATGATGCGATAACACTCACATGTTCGACATTAGCTCAGAGATTTTCAGCTAAGAAAATATCCTGAGTTGAATCTTAAATCTTCAGTTAAAACAAAAGGTTTTGTTATTTACTGTATAATGTTTACGTCTAATCTGTCATCGTTTCTATAGTAACAGCTCATACACAGGGACTTATGAACGGATTTAAAGCCTTGTTGTTTTAGCGCACTGGATTCAGGATTGAATGAAACCGATCACTGAAATGTCCAGATAACTGGATGTAATTATCCACCTGTAGTCCGATAACCTTTTGGAAAACTGATCTTTGTTGTAATTGAGTTTCACTGTAACGTAGCGGGGTGTTGACGTATAAAAGTCATTAGCATCAGTGGCTAATGCAGTGGTTATCTTTCCAATGTCTTTATGCTTAACAGGTTTCCTATTTATTTATTTATTATTATTATTTTTATAAAGGTAGCTCCAATGAGAGAAAATATCATGTAGTGAGGTTTCCACTGCAGACTCATTCTTTTATTCTCAGATGAAAGCACTGTGTGTGTGTGTGTGTGTGTGTGTGTGTGTGTGTGTGTGTGTGTGTGTGTGTGTGTGTGTGTGGTGCTGTCCCTCTTTGTGTAAATCTTTAAAGCCACTCTAAAGCTTATCGTCTCATCTCACGCAGTCGCTGAAGCAAATCGGCGTCACATCTCCAATCGATCCTCACGGGGAATCTCACTCTCCGTCTGCCCACATCTGTCTCTCTCTTTCCTGTCTCACTGCTTTCCTGTCTGTCTCTGTCCATTTCTCTCTCTCTCTCTCTCTCTCTCTCTCTCTCTCTCTCTCTCTCTCAATAAACAAATTATCCTGCTTCCCCAGATTTAGTGCCTCACCCAAGACATGTAAAGCAGGAGAAAGAAATGAACGTAGGGATGAAAAACACAAAAACAGAAAGAAAAGAAAGAAAAACCATAAAGAAAAATGAGGAAGGAAGGAAAGTGCTGATGTAAAGAAATAAAAGTTGTATGGCTGGATTGAAAGTTAGTTATTTAGTGGTGAGGTTTGTGCTGGAGGAGAACACAGACGTGAGGATAAATTCAAACAGAAAGGTTAATAATAATAATAATAACAACAACACACTGACACTGCCACACAGGCCACGCCTCCTTCACTGAGACTGACAGCAAAAAGGACATGCCTCCTTCACTGAGACTGGCAGCAAAAAGGCCACACCTCCTTCACTGAGACTGACAGCAAAAAGGACACGCCTCCTTCACTGAGACTGGCAGCAAAAAGGCCAAACCTCCTTCACTGAGACTGACAGCAAAAAGGCCACACCTCCTTCACTGAGACTGACAGCAAAAAGGCCACGCCTCATTCACTGAGACTGACAGCAAAAAGGCCACACCTCCTTCACTGAGACTGGCAGCAAAAAGGCCACGTCTCCGTCACTGAGACTGACAGCAAAAAGGCCACACCTCCTTCACTGAGACTGACAGCAAAAAGGCCACACCTCCTTCACTGAGACTGACAGCAAAAAGGCCACGCCTCATTCACTGAGACTGACAGCAAAAAGGCCACACCTCCTTCACTGAGACTGACAGCAAAAAGGCCACACCTCCTTCACTGAGACTGGCAGCAAAAAGGCCACGTCTCCGTCACTGAGACTGACAGCAAAAAGGCCACACCTCCTTCACTGAGACTGACAGCAAAAAGGCCACACCTCCTTCACTGAGACTGACAGCAAAAAGGCCACGCCTCATTCACTGAGACTGACAGCAAAAAGGCCACACCTCCTTCACTGAGACTGACAGCAAAAAGGCCACACCTCCTTCACTGAGACTGACAGCAAAAAGGACACGCCTCCTTCACTGAGACTGGCAGCAAAAAGGCCACACCTCCTTCACTGAGACTGACAGCAAAAAGGCCACGCCTCCTTCACTGAGACTGACAGCAAAAAGGCCACGCCTCATTCACTGAGACTGACAGCAAAAAGGCCACACCTCCTTCACTGAGACTGACAGCAAAAAGGCCACACCTCCTTCACTGAGACTGGCAGCAAAAAGGCCACGTCTCCGTCACTGAGACTGACAGCAAAAAGGCCACACCTCCTTCACTGAGACTGACAGCAAAAAGGCCACACCTCCTTCACTGAGACTGACAGCAAAAAGGCCACATCTCCTTCACTGAGACTGACAGCAAAAAGGCCACACCTCCTTCACTGAGACTGACAGCAAAAAGGCCACACCTCCTTCACTGAGACTGACAGCAAAAAGGCCACGCCTCATTCACTGAGACTGACAGCAAAAAGGCCACGCCTCCTTCACTGAGACTGACAGCAAAAAGGCCACACCTCCTTCACTGAGACTGGCAGCAAAAAGGCCACGTCTCCTTCACTGAGACTGACAGCACAACGGCCATGCCTCCTTCACTGAGACTGACAGCACAACGGCCACGCCTCCTTCACTGAGACTGACAGCACAACGGCCACGCCTCCTTCACTGAGACTGACAGCACAACGGCCACGCCTCCTTCACTTCATTCATCCACTCATTCATTTCTACATGAATTTCTACTCTCCCTCCTTCCATCGTTCCTTCCTTCCTTCCTTTCTTTCTTTAATCCATTCATCTTCCTTCTTATTATTTTCATTCTTTACTCCATTCTTCACATCTTTCCTTCTTCTTCCTTCCTTCCTTTCTTTCTGTCTTTCCTCCGTCCATTTATCTGTTCTTCCTTCCTTTATTTATATTTTACATCTTTATACCCCATCCTTCAAATATTTCTGTCTTTCTTTCTTTCTAACATCCAGCCATATAGTATACACATATATACATGAACTTTTTGCTCTCTCCCTCCATCATCACTTTATTTATTGATTTATTTTATCCCTCTATTCATCCATACCTATTTACACTCTCTCTTGAAACGCACCTCGTCATGTTACTGAGAAACCGCAAAGAAGTGTAAACTCCTCTGTCCTGAAGACGTCGGAAACGTAAAGCTTTACCTCATTCACACGTCCCTGTGAATGAGCTGTTACTATAGAAACGATAACGTATTACAACGAGCGCATTAATATAAACCTGCGCTACTGTCAGAGCTGCTGTTATAGAGAATTAATCAACACCTTCTGACCAATCAGGGTCCAGGATTATTCACCTGGTTCTCCGCTCAGCTATTAATTTTTCCTTCTTCAGAATAATAAACACATGGACGTGATGTTTGTGTGTGTGTGTGTGTGTGTGTGTGTGTGTGTGTGTGTGTGTGTGTGTGTGTGTGTGAGAGAGACAAATGTCCTTCCTCTCTCTCTCTCTCTCTCTCTCTCTCTCTCTCTCTCTCTCTCTCTCTCTTTGCTCAGACTCGTCCATCACTCTTGCTCTTTCGCTCTCTGACAGCTGCATCACGGCGCCAATCAGAATTTCTCTTCAGATAATTGCTTGGCCCCCGGCGCTCGCTCCTGATTTGGCTAAAGACGGAGTGTTTAGATGAATGAGGTCAGGTGTGTTACGCTCGCTGGCTCGGATCTCGGCTCAATCCTCCCACACACACACACACACACACACACACACACACACACACACACACACAGTGGCGGGATTATTCATCCTCACACAACTTGTAGCAAGTGCCACTTGACGTGTAGCAATAAGACGGGATCTGAAATAGAAAATAAACACATCACAAATAAATATATTTATTCTTATATTACACTTTATATGAATGCAAACATGAAAGTGCACTATATATAGCTTCCACTCGCTAGTTTAGCTTCCACTCGCTAGTTTAGCTTCCACTCGCTAGTTTAGCTTCCACTCACTAGTTTAGTTTCCACTCACTAGATTAGTTTCCACTGGCTAAGTTAGCTTCACTTGCTACATTAGCTTCCACTGACTAGTTTAGCTTCCACTCATTTAATTAGCTTCCATTTGCTAGATTAGTTTTCACTCACTAGATTAGTTTCCACTGGCTAAATTAGCTTCCACTCGCTACATTAGCTTCCACTGGCTAGTTTAGCTTCCACTCATTTAATTAGCTGCCATTCGCTAGATTAGCTTCCACTTGCTAGTCTAGCTTTTAATTGTTAGGGTAGCTTCCACTCACCAAATTAGCTTCCAATTGCTAGATTAGCTTTCACTCACTAGAATAGCTTCCATTAACTAGATTAGCTTCCAATAACTAGATTAGCTTCCACTCGCTTAGATTAGCTTTTACTCGATAGATTAGCTTCCACTCACTTAGATTAGCTTCCACTCGCTAGATTAGCTTCCACTCGCTAGATTATCTTTTACTAACTAGATTAGCGTCCAATCACTACCTTAGCTTCTAACTGCTAATTAGCTTCCACATGCTAAAATAGCTTCCACTCACTTAGATTAGCATTCACTCTCTAGATTATCTTCCACTTGCTAGATTAGCTTCCAATTGCTAGATTATCTTTTACTAACTAGATTAGCTTCCAATAACTAGATTAGCTTCTAACTCACTTAGATTAGCTTTTCCTCGCTAAATTAGCTTCCAATCACTACCTTAGCTTCTAACTGCTAGATTAGCTTCCACTTTCTAGATTAGCTTCCACTCGCTAGATTACGTTTTACTCACTAGATTATGAGAAACGTATGCATAATTGACCATAGATTAGCCCCGCCCACTTTAGAAGTAAACACTGAAAATCTGATCAGAGTTTCCGCTGCAGAATCTCATGAGCATGCAAACGCACACGAACATTCTGTGGAGCTTTAATTAATTGTAGGTCAGGTTATTATTTTCATCACCTTTGTACGGCTTAAACGTCGTCTGCGACGCCGTTGAACTTCGTTAAGTGCTCAAATAATTGTGTAAATAATTTCACACGCGACGCTACGGTAGTGTTTCGATTATAAACTTTACCTGGGAGAGTGTTTGAAGAGGAAAAAATAAATAAACAGCCGAGAACGAAAGCAGCAAACAGATTAATCACGACGTCTGACAGCTACATCACTCCGAATAATAACCGTAGCGCTAACTATCACAGTTACAATAGTTACAATAGCACAGTTACTGTGCTGCTGAGTTCTGGATTCTGATTGGTCAGGGGGTGTTGATTAGTTTTCTATAACAGCAGCTCTGACAGTAGCGCAGCTGCACATCACGGGTTTATATTAATGTGCTTGTTATCGCTAATACGTTATCGTTTCTATAGTAACAGCTCATTCACAGGGACTTTTACAGTGGATGCTCACTGCAAAGTTTTCTGTGAGGAGAAATGTGTTTATGTAACATCGACGGAAGGAGTCTCCAGTGTCAGTGTTTTGTAACAGTCAGAGGTAAAGCTGTAACCTAGGACAGACATGTTTACGCTATTTTTTTTTTTTTTTAATGGTTTCTCGGTGACACGACAATCTTATCTTTAACGTTCACACTAGGAAGCAGCAAGTCGCTTGTAGTTTGTCACTTGTGGGCGTGGCCTATCCAGAGAGAAACAGTAGTAGCTATATATCGCTTCTAAAGCTAACTACGTAAACACAAATTAAATAACGCACTACTCGGTGTGGAAATCGTGTGTGTGATTTTACATGTTACGTGCTCAGCTTCGTACTAGTTTTATTCTCAGATTAGATTAGATTAGATTAGATTAGATTAGCAAAGCTGTACTAGCCATGTACACTGACCAGAGGCGTCAACGATCTCTGTTACTTCCTTCCAAGCTTTATTGTTCTTCATAACATCTCTATAATAAACGTATTTAATGAGAGGTCGTATATGACAGGATAAATTTAAACCACGGTTCTTCTCATTTTTTTGTGCGTCAAGCAGTAAACAGGAACTAATTACAGCTAGGAAGTAAAGTCTTAAGTGAAGAAACGGCCACAACCACGCGCCATACGATCGGTCCGAGGATTGTTTGAATTGGTCACTTCTTTACAGCGTCATAACTTATTTACATACAGTTGCAATCAGAATGATTCAACCCCCACTGCAAATCAGGTTTATTGTCAAAGTTTACAGACTTTCAGCTGTTTGTGATGAACAAATCAAACAGCAGCAACTGAAATAGTTCAACACAACGAATGCTTCAAGTGGTTTCCCCAAATTCAACTGAAAATGCAACTTATAATGACGTCTCCAGTCTCAAAATTATTCAACCCCTTCATGGCAGCATCTTTAGTACTTAGTAGAGACCGTTTTGCTGTTATGACCTGCTGCAAACGAGATGCAGAGCCAGACACCAGCTTCTGGCAGCGTTCCTGAGGAATCTTAGCCCAGCCCTCATGAGCAATGGTCTCCAGTTCAGTAATATTCTTGGGTTTGTGTGCTGCAACCGCCTTCTTCAAATCCCACCAGAGATTTTCTATGGGGTTCAAGTCAGATGACTGTGATGGCCCTGTAGAATCTTCCAGGACTTCCTCTGCAACCAACCAAGCCTTGGTGGATATGGAGGTATGCTTGGGATCATTGTCCTGTTGGAAGGTCCAATGACTCCCAAGCTTCAGCTTCCTCACAGACGGCATGACGTTTTCTCCTAGGATTTCCTGATACTTCAATGAATCCATCTCGCCTTCCACAGGCTGCAGGTTTCCAGTGCCAGAGGATGCAAAGCAGCCCCAGAGCATCACCGAGCCACCACCATGCTTTACTGTGGACAGAGTGTTCTTTCTGCATTCTTCTTTCTCCAGACATACCGCCGATCCATCGTGCAGAAAAGTTCCAGTTTTGTTTCATCGCTCCACAGAACAGAATCCCAAAACTTCTGTGGCTTATTTATATGATTCTGAGCGACTTTTCTTGTGCTTTTGGGTCAGTAGTGGTGAACGTCTTGGAGATCTGACATGGAAACCTTCTGCGTTTAGTACGCGCCATACTGTGCTCACTGAAACCTCAGTGCCTGTTGCCACCAAGTCTTGCTGCAGGTCTTTTGCAGTCACTCGAGGGTTTTTCACAACCTGCCTTCTCAGAAAGCTGGTTGCAGCCATTGATAGCTTCGTTTTTCTGCCCCATCCAGGTATTTCATGTATTTTCTGCCCCTAGCCAGTTCAGGTATTTCATGTGTTCCAGCTCAAGCTCACCGGGTGCAACTAATGAAGCCCTTGATTTGTTGCATCAAGTGTGCTTGAGACAACACCTGTTTTGCATATTTGTGCTGTTGTGAGGGATTCTATTCAGGGGGTTGAATAATTTTGAGACTGTTGAAGTCATTATAAGTTGGATGTTCAGTTGAATTTGGGGAAACCGCTTGAAGCATTCGTTGTGTTGAACTATTTCAGTTGCTTCTGTTTGATTTGTTCATCACAAACAGCTGAAAGTCTGCAAACTTTGACAGTAAACCTGATTTGCACTGGGGGGTGAATCATTTTGATTGCAACTGTAGTAGTGTCGCTTATGTGTGCAGAAAATTAACGACCGCCTGCCGTTTTGTCGCTCGTTGGTGTGAATGCAGGGCAACACACAGTGTTTTATTACTTATTTATTACTCCGTGGTCTTTTCTACTCCGACCGTTAACACCTCATTCATTCGTGCAGAAACACTCACAAAACACACTTTTGTCAAATCATCAGCGAGAGCCGTGAGAGTGTTTTATACATCAGCGACGCCTCACCATGAGGCCCAACACTCGCCGTCCCAGGAGTAATAGCTACACGCTACACCTCTCGAGTTTTATTCTCTCACTTCCTGGAAGCCTGCTGAGGACCGATGTTTAACTCCAGCGCTCATTTTCGGTGTATTTTTTTTCTTCTATCCATTTATCCTGGCCTAGTTTCTGAGCCAACATGAGGTCCTGGAGAAAAAACTTTAAAAAAGAGAATGAGAGAGAGAGAGGGAGAGAGAGAGAGAGAGAGTCAGTGTCGGGATGGATGGAGTAGGTGGAGGAGAGAGTGGATGAGGTATCAGTGCTTAATATCATTTTCAGCGAGGCGACGCCGTATGAATATTTAACAGGGTCTCGAGGCCGAACGATGACACGAACCAAACCTCCAAAGGGTTCTGCTCTGACAAGAAGTCCCAAAAAAAACCAAAATAGCACCGCTTCACATCATAGTGGATCATCTTACGTATAGGTGTTGTTTTTCTGTTTACCGATATCATGATGGTTGTGCGATCTATAGTGAGTTTACAGCTTTATATCATAAACAATTGTGATGGAATAATCATCAAAAACACTTCTTTTACTCTGGAAACCTGATGGAAATCCCATTATGTACGTAGATGCTACCAACACCATGTTTTATTTGGGTTTCAGATTAAAAAAAGACAATTTTCTTCCCACAACATGCTATTATTGTTCTGAAGGACAGATTATGACGATAAATAATGAACACGGCTTAACTTTGATCAAATCTGTGCACAGTTTTAATCAAACCATGTTTGAATTTGTTAAATCAAAGGGCTGCGTATTATGCTTAATTAATTGATTTTTTTTTGGCAATTAAGTTGACTTAAGTTACTTTCACATCTGTGTCTAATATTAATCATAACTAGCTAAACAGCTAACAGCTAGATTTTTTTAGAGAATGGGACTTTATGTAAGCTAAATGTGTAATAGTCAGTAAACTTAATTGAAATCTTATTAAAAAACAATTCATTAAGAATTGTTTTTTTTTTGTTTTGTTGTTATTTTACAACATTTTAATTTATTTTTTATTTTATAATAACCGTGTTTAGTTACCTAAACAGCCAAGCGTTAGCCTAAAACGTGCTACCTTTTTAATGGAACCACTATGCTAAACATTGTCTATGCTAAATATTTCATTAATAAATAAACAGTGCAGTAAACATAATTAATGTAATTAATATAATTATATTAAAGTGTAAGTTAACGTAATAACATTAATAACAACTTCATGTAATAGCAGCAAGTATAACTCCCTAAGCAGATAAGCATTAGCATAAAATGAATAATATTAATGAATAATGAATGAATAAGAAAATGAATAATATTAAAATATTTTGTAGAAATTTACTGATGAATTAAAATCGCCGTTAATGTCTTACATAATTTAAAAAAAATATATATAGAAATGTATATTAAAAATGTTTAGACAAATAGTATGAATTATTTCATTTTTATTTAATTAATTGTCATTTATTTAGTGTCAAATATTTAATATATATATATATATAAGTATAAATATTCTACAATTATGTTAAAAGTATATAATTAGGTTAAATAATAATACTATTCATATAAAAATTAAAAAATATATATATTTATTAGGCAAACCGAGAGAAAAATCTTTAGCTGAAATGTAAACTGGTCCGTTGCGGCTGTTCGGGATTAAATCTATCGATGAGGACGATTCTGAGGTCGTGTCTGTGGCGTCCTATAAAATGTCTCCATGTGGAGGTATCAGGTGATGACCTCATACACCCGCCAGTGATGACATCATGACAGGAGCTCTTAGTCAAGATAGAAATCTGATTTTTCCTCATAAAACTTTCAGGGCTTCATCTGTTCCTCGGCCGTGAGGGAAAAAAAAAAAATCCGGCGTGATTGCGTCAGAATCAGACGGAATCAGACCTCAGAACCTTGAGAGCGAGAAAAACTCGGTGTGTCTGATGTCTCCGGTTTGAGCTTTCTGGATGGAAACTGGGCTTCAACACTGAACAGAGCCATGTAGAGAAACTATTTTCATCCATAATTGATGGTTTATCTCTCTCTCTCTCTCTCTCTCTCTCTCTCTCTCTCTCTCTCTCTCTCTCTCTCTCTCTCTCTCTCTCTCTCTCTCTCTCTCTCTCTCTCTCTCTCTCTCTCTCTCTCTCTCTCTCTCTCTCTCTCTCTCTCTCTCCAGCCTGATAGTCTCCACCGGATCAAATGTTCCACATCACAACGTCTCCTCCTCATCGGTCCTGCCGAAGTCCACTTTCACCAAATAAAGAATGATTGCACTTTAGCTAGCGCTAGATTAGCCAGGACTAGCCTGGCTAATACAAAGAGCTGATGGTGAAGGACTGGAGTCAGTGCACACGTGGACCATCGCTAGAATACTAATATACAGCCTAGAGGACGTAAACACTCAACACCAGCACTTAGTAAATCAATAATAATGGAAAAAGATGATTAAACCTTCAAGGGGAGAAATTATTTTTACACTGAAAAAAATTGTTAGCAAGAAAAAGTATCTTGAATACGGATGAATTTATGTGATATGAGATTATTATACATCAAATATAAGATGATCCAGCCAGAATATCCAGAAATAAAAGGATTATTTTATGATAGTGTTTTAAGGCCACTAAAAAAGAAAGTACAAGATTTCAAGAATAAAGTCGTAAATAATATAATAATAATAATAATAATAATAATAATAATAATAATAATAATAATAATAATAATAAAAAAATCGCAGTATTTCAATAATAAAATCAGAATATTATGAGACAAAAGTCACAATATTTCACGAATAAATCTTGTATTAAATTTATATATATATATATATATATATATATATATATATATAAAGCCGTCGTACTACTGCAAGTTTCAAATGAGTAAAATTGCTTTATTGTAATTTTATAGACAGAAATATCAGATAAAATCTATTACCACATTTAAGATGTTAAGCAGTTTTAACAAATAAATGGTTAACTAGTTTATTTTCATAATGTTACATTTAAACAATAACAAGTAAAGTTTGTAATGTTACCTGTACGGTGATGATAACATTCGGAAAAAGAAAATCACAGCAGGAAAAAACAAACAAACAAACAAACAAACAAACAAACAACTACTGTACATTTTACCACTAAAGCTGGATAAGATGGGTAATATTATTTAGTTATTGTTTATTATTGTGTTCCAGGCTACAGTAATTAAACAGTGGTGTGATGCTAATTAATTTTCTTTCTCTTTCTTTTCTTTCTTTTTTAAAAAAACAAAACAAAACAGACAAACAAACAAAAAAACAGCTAAACACACCACAGTCCCGCCTACTTGTTTTCAATTGGCTCACAAGCCCCGGCGCTCGTGAATTTAGGTCAAAGTTCACGTTAAAGTTGTCACGACACGTTTTTTTCACGCTCCGTCTCTCCTTTCTCCTTCAGTGTACTGACATTTCTGAAGGTTAATTTAAATTATATTTGCATTTTATCTGACTGCTGTATTTATTTTAGCTGAAAATGTAGAAAAGCCTAGTTTTCTGCTGCCTCCCATTTTGCCATAGCAACGAATCAAAAACATCGCAAACGATACATACGTAAACTAATATACCGTATATCCTAATGTTTTCTGTCAATAAACATCTCAAACGACAATTCCTTAACAACTGTTTTATTTTGTTTTTTCCGTATCCCATCACCCCGTCGTCGATCATTTCGCTAGGACGGCACGTCACAAAGTGTTTTATTCTTTACTTGTCTATGTAGCGTTAGCCATTTTGTCCAGTCACACAGTCGGATCAGAGATGGCGTGAGCAGGGTTGTGAAATATTAGCCGTATCTCGTGGCTCCGTGTTTAAACGTTGCCGCTCTGCCATAATTGAGAGTGAGTAATGGAGGCCAGAGGCTGTTAACTCACTGACATTGTGTTAAACGGCACCACAGATGTTTTCTCCAGGTGGTCCGAGATGACGACAGAGTTGTTCGGGAAGAAAAATGACCCGGACGATCGGAGCTGTAGGTAAAGGACGGGGCGGGAGAAAGGCCGCACTGACACGACGATGCTAAATCCGGGAGAAATGAAAGCAATACCGCGTTATGTAATAATGTCTGATAGCGATCGATCCGAACAACCGATCGAACATCTTAAACGTTAAACTCATCTGTTCATCGCTAGCAACAAACGCTGGCTAAGTGAGAAAGGAGTCTTCTGATGATGCTAGCCGAGTGAAAATAACAGCTCTTAAATAACAGTGTGTCGTTCAAAACAAAAACACTTACAGCTGTAGAGAAGAGAAACAAAAACCCGCAACAAACCCAACATACTTCGCTAAATCACTTCATTTAAAATCATTTATAAAGAACAAGTCTAGTAGCTTGTACTCATACTTATTCTTGTGCTTGCACTTGTACTCCGACTTGTACTTGTACTCAAACTCGTACTCATACTTGTCCTCATACTCATACTTGTACTTGCACTCATATTTATACTTATACTTGCACCCATACTCCTACTTGTACTCGTACTCCTACTTGTAACTTGCACTTTTACTTGTACTCGTATTTATACTTTCACTTGTACTAATACTCATACTTGTACTCATACTTGTACTGGCTCTCATACTCCTACTTGTACTCACTTATACTTGCACTTGTACTCATACTCATACTTATACTTGTGCTTGCACTTGTACTCCGACTTGTACTTGTACTCAAACTCGCACTCAAACTCGTACTCATACTCATACTTGTACTTGCACTCATATTTATACTTGCACTTGTACTCATACTCATACTTATACTTGCACCCATACTCCTACTTGTACTTGTACTCCTACTTGTACTCGTACTCCTACTTGTAACTTGCACTTGTACTTTTATTTATACTTTCACTTGTACTAGTACTCATACTTGTACTGGCTCTCATACTCCTACTTGTACTCACTTATACTTGCACTTGCACTCATACTCATACTTATACTTGTGCTTGCACTTGTACTCCGACTTGTACTTGTACTCAAACTCGTACTCATACTTGTCCTCATACTCATATTTGTACCTGCACTTGTACTCCTACCTGTACTCATACTTGTACTGGCTCTCATACTCCTACTTGTACTCACTTATACTTGCACTTGTACTCATACTCATACTTATACTTGCTCCCATACTCCTACTTCTACTCGTACTCCTACTTGTACTCGTACTCCTACTTGTAACTTGCACTCGTACTTGTACTCATTCTTGCACTTGTACTCGTATTTATACTTTCACTTGTACTAATACTCATACTTGTACTCATACTTGTACTGGCTCTCATACGCCTACTTGTACTCACTTATACTTGCACCCGTACTCCTACTTGTACTCATACTCATACTTGTAACTTGCACTTGTACTTGTACTTGTATTTATACTTTCACTTGTAATAGTACTCATACTTTTACTTATATTTATACTTGCACTTGCACTCGTACTCATACTTGTGCTTGTTTTTATACTTGCACTTGTACTTGTACTCAAACTTGTACTCATATTTATACTTATACTTGAACTTGTACTCCTACTTGTACTTATGCTCATAATTGTATTAATATTTATACTTGCACTTGTACTCGTACTCACTTGTACTTGCACTCACTCGTACTTGTACTCATATTAATACTTGCACTTGTACTCATATTAATACTTGCACTTGTACTCATATTTATATTTATGCTTGCACTCATACCCATACTCCTACTTGTACTTGCACTTGTACTCGTACTCACTTGTACTTGCACTCACTCCTACCTGTACTCATATTAATACTTGAACTTGTACTTGTACTCATTTATATCTATACTTGTACTCATACTCATACTTATAACTTGCACTTGTACTTGTACTCCTACTTGTACCCATACTGGTGCCTGTACTCAGTCTAAAAGAACAGGGTACAATGCCTCCCTAGAGTGATCCACATGGTGGCTGTCACTCTTTGTTTTATTTATTTATTTTCCCCCCATTTCATCCCCAGCAGCCTGCTGTAATTCACAGCGAGTGAAAAGCAGAATAAAACATCAGGTAAAATCAGGACAGGGGTTTAGTAGCAAGTCGTGAATATCGCGCCTGTCCGGTGATATTTATGGCTCTGATGCTCAGTGGAGAGAGAACGAGAACGTCGTCTGCATGCGAATGATTCAGATAAATGGGTTTTTTGGCATTTAGTCACTCGGACGAGGAGATAAACGTTTTTTCTTACACAACACACCGGTCTGATATGTACAGGTCAGCTCACCGCCGTGGAAACAGGGTTATTTCAGTCATTAAAGAAAGTAATTACAATGTTATGAAAATAATTGTTCAATTTTAGGCTGATATAAATACAAAATGATGATGTTCTACACTGAAAGCGGGAGGATGTCATGGTTTCTATTCAAAATCTGTACAACGTTCCTGCTGGAGATCCTGAATAAGAAATAAATAAAACATGATAGTGAGTGCTGTTATAGGAAAATAATAATCAACAACAACAACAACAACAACAACACATCACCAAGGGTTTTATTCCTCTTACACCACAGAAATTTACCACTGATTACAGTCTATTAAAGAACAACACATCTTAATTTGTATCCATTTATAGTTACATTTAATGTCCATGAAACAAGTTAGTTCCTGCATTTTCGATTGACTAAAACAATTACTTGTGCTATTTTAACGAACTCGGGTGTAAGACCTGGCAACCCTGTACACAGGATTATTATGGTAGGAGTATTTATGGTGAACTGCTTTGCCATTTTAGAAAGCAATTACAAATGGCTTGAATAAATGAAGAAGAAAATAATTAATATACAAACAATTCAAGGTGGAAAAAGCTGGTAATCGTTTTCTTAAAAATTTGGAAATCTTAAAAAGCACAGCGGCGCTCTACGGAGCACTGAGTTATTTCTCAGTTTGGAAAAAAAAAAAATAATCGATGAGTCCTAATACACGGCCCTGATGCACCTCGCCCAGATGTCTCCAGACTGAGATCAATAAAAATAAACCATGCAGAAAGTTGAAACAAAAAAGACTCTCTTTGTCTTTCTCTGGAGGATGAAACACAGCCGTGTTCTCTCGGTTTTATGACACGGGACACGGTTTTAATGAGCACGACTCGTCCGTTCATCGAGCTGTCCATACTCCGACCTCGTCCTGACCTCGGATCGTTTTTTGTCTCCGAGCCTAGATCATCTCGCTGACCTCAGGGCTCCAGATTCATTTTTTCCTCCTGATACACGTCTACTGTGCTTTCTTTCTGTAAGTCTGTGGTAAAAGGAAGCCACTTCACTCATCTCACCGAGAGCTCTGCAGTAATCACGCGAAGGGCTGTTCGCACCGATGAGGTCACAGCGAGACGAGAGAGAGAGAGAGAGACGTCCGGATCAGACAGAGGAACGTTGCAGCACAAACACATACATACCGATCTGTGACGCGTGTCGGAGAATTATTCCGGTTTTCTTTATTTTTCTATATTTAGAAACTCAGACGTTCAACCGTTGGAAGTCTACGCCCATTTTTGACTTTTCTTTCCTCTGTTTTTTCCTCTCTCTCTAAAAAAAAAAAAAAAAAAAAATCAAGAAATTGCAAAGCATGAACTTAAAGTTACGGCTTTACCTCTGACTGTTACAAAGCGCTGACACTGGAGACTCCTTCCGTAAATGTTACATAAATAAACATCTCCTTACAGAAAACTTCGCCGTATCGAAAATATTTTTCAATCGTTTATTATTAACACGGCGTCCGATGACCGAACATGTCGATGGTGTGATTTTTATCGGACTTTCCTGTAGTCAGGAAAAAAAAAAAATAAGCCTGCTGTTAAAACCAATACGAAGTGCGAGACTGTCGCCAAGGACGTCGTGGATCGGTTCATTTACGAGAAAAAGATACGGACGAGTAAAACGGCTCCCGCGCTCTCGTTCAAAAGAGAGATTGCATTTGTCCTCAGGTGGGATTAGGAGCTGTTCTTGCATCATCTCCGGAGTGTTTACGGATGTATATATGCGTGTGTGTGTGTGTGTGTGTGTGTGTGTGTGTGTGTGTAATAAACATATGCTTGGATTAGCATATTATTAAAGTTGTGGGAGAAAAATATAAATAAATAAAGCTTACCCTGTGATACAGACCTGTCCTTGATGGTAACTTTAAAAAAAAAAGAAAGAAAGAAAGAAGTGCTTGGGGAAGTGCCCTTCAAACTATTAATTTACACTCCCAGAGGTCGTTTTGAGGTTCATAAATCTAATAAGAGTGTGAGAGAGAGGCAGTGTGGGTAATACATAACTCTTTGTTTATGGTACAAAGCGACAGGATGGCAGTGTGGTGTAATACGGATGAGGAGGAAAGTGAACGTCGGAAGTGGATTATTCGGAGGAAAAACACCTCCACGAGCAGGATGATAAACATCCTGGAAAACAAAAGCGTGTAAAATCGGGGTGAGTGTATCATAACTGCGGTGTATCATAACTTTATTGAGAAACAGGATGTGACTTCATTGCTAATTATTGTGCATTGTTTATTGCAGATGTGCCACAAAAGTTTCGCGTTTTTCTACGTAAAAGTGTGTCGTTTCCGTTCAACGTATCGAAATTAAGGGAAGAATTTCCCCTTAAGTAAAAATGTTTAAGTTCAGCTAAAAGTAAACAGGTACGTAAATCACGGCAGGTTTATGTTAAACCTTTTAAATAGAAATACGTACATTTACGAACTTAATATATTGTGATAATGTGGAGATTACTCTATATCAACATGTAAAAGCTACATGATCAGTTTTTAGAGGGTAGAAAAAATTTTTTTGATTCAATTCATGTCGCAATTTTTAAGGCTTTCACTTGACTCACCTTCTTAGAAACACTTAGTGCTGCCGTTAAAGTCGTGCCAATTCCTGTTAAAGTCTTGCTACATTAAAGCTAGGTGTAGTTAACATTTACGGCATTTGGCAGACACCCTTATCTAGAGTGGCTTACATTTTTTAAATTTCATTTATACATCTGAGTAGTTGAAGGTTAAGGGCCTTGCTCAAGGGCCCAACAGTGTCGGTGCTGGGGTTTGAACTCACGACCTTCCGATCAGTAGCCTAACATCTTAACCACTGAGCTACCACTGCCCGAGCTACCATTTCTGACGGTTCGTGCAAATCCAGGAGTCCGTGTAGCATTCTTACTGCACCGGGTCCACGATTTATATATATATTTGTTTATTTGTTTGTTTGTTTGTTTGTTTGTTTGTTTGTTTTTCCAATAACAGTGATGGAAATCAATCACAACCCACAATTATTCAAGTTTATACGCCTATAAATAATGTCAAAGGGAATCAAATGACGGTTTCAATAAAAATGAAATAAAAATGGTTGTTTCATGTTCAGAAATAAAAACAAAACTCTGGCACCAATAAATAGGCAAAATATTATTTTACACGTTTAAATAATGTTCCGATGTTTTTTTTTGGTTTTTTTTGAGTAGCTTTTGTTCGCACGCATGTTTCGTTGTAATACGTTATCGTTTCTATAGTAACAGCTCGTTCGCGGGGACGTGTACGGAGGACGCTCCACTGATAATAAACGTATTAATAAAATGTTCGTTGATACGGTGCTGGGTATTTTTTTGTCGTTTATGTAATATTTATGGAAGGAGTCTCCAGTGCGAGCGCTTTGTAACAGTCAGAGGTAAAGCTGTAAGTTTTATTTTTTTATTTATTTTTTTTTTACTTTTTTCTTTAGGAAAAAAGAGAGAGAATGAAGAGAAAGGCTGGTTTGGGAAAGACTGTTTATAGCTGCTATAACGTGAGCGAGAACAGGAGCTAAGTTGTTTCGTGACTATAATCGTATTAAATCTGTAATCGTTGTCGGATTGCTGTGGTACAGTAGAAGAGTACTATATAACACTAAGAGGAATAAAACACTTCAAAGCGTGCTGTCTGATATCAACTGTAACGAAAATCCCGTCTAACAGTAGTTGACCGTCACGTGCTCCCCACAATCTCTGTACTATCACTACTACGTTGTGCAGTGTTTTGTTTTTCTCCCGTTTTCTTTTTTTCCCCCCTCCTGGTGAAACCGTAAACTCCCTGAGCATATCCCGTCTGCTTATAATCACACGCACTCCTGGTATTAGTTTCCCGATATAAAAACGAGGAGCGCCCCGATTGATCAGTCTTCACCAACCCAACCTCCCCAGGGGACATCGCACAATCTCTCTGATAAACGTAACACAAGAAACTAAACTGGAACGCAGTAGGAGTCAGAAAACGATCCGACGTCGCTCCGGGACCACGGGCAGAACAACACGCAGGGAAACAGATGGAGAGGAGAAACCGGATAGCGGAGAGAGAGAGAGAGAGAGAGAGAGAGAGAGAGAGAGAGAAAATGAATATCAGAAGAGGTTTTATCATCTTCCATTTCATAAGAACGGAGAAAGATCGATCGGGAATTAACGACGCTCTGGTAACATGTGGAGAGAAAAACAAGTGGCCGCTTGAAAGAGTCTAACTTAATTATTGCTTTATTACATTCCTAATTAATGCGCTCGCTCCCGTAGGAAACTAATCAATACGACGGTTAGAGAGTACACTCGAAGCGTGAGTAGGACTCTAAACAACACTCACTCACACACGGACGATCTAATTAGTAATCATATCCTTTGGAAACGTTGCCTGGGGTTCGGGAATCGCAGTCGTCCTCACGTTTAATCGGCGGAGCTGGAAAATCGTTCACGGACGACGTTAGGATGAGAATAAGACACCGTTTTTGTTTTGGCGACAGATCCATAAAAACATCAGGCTTGTTGTGCCAGAGGGAAGCGATGATTATAAAAGAGACCAGACGGCAGATTTGTTGCTTGGATGTGAAGGGAGTGAAAAATACAGAAAAAGAGACTTAAACTTATTTCCCGCTTTTAAAAAAACACACATCCACCTAAAAGTAATGGCACCCCTCTTTACAGTTTCCAGGCAGCTTTAAAGGATGCATTTATTATCCACTTTTTTTTACACACGGCAACTTTCTGATGTCTGATATCTCCAGGTGTATATCCAACACCGCTGATAAAATACTTCAAAATGTGAAGTACAGCCAAGCGTGTAGCTTATAAACATCACTCACGGAGCAAGTTCATGAGCTGGATACATCTGAAAATGGACAGAGTATAAAAGCTAGCGTAACGCTGTAGTATGTAACGTTCAAAGTCTAGCATAGAGCTAAAACTAGACAAAGACGTGTCAGGTGTTCAGTGAGACCAGCGTGACGGGTTTAAATGTGCCGGCATTGTCACGGATAATCTGATAATGAGATAATGAGATGATGAGATAATGAGATGATGAGATAATGTCGCTCATGATTAGCCAAACCCAACCAGTCAAAAACTACTCTACTTGAATTAGGGCTTTAGGTGAACACGCGTCGTGATGACGTCACATGACGCGTCTCGGCCCAAATCTGCAGAAACTCTACGGTAATTTTGAAAAATCGCAAGCTCCTCTGAATATTGCGGAGTTCCCTTGATTTTGCGTGTGTAATCGTTGATATGCAGAAGTTTTCCGTAAAACAACGTGTTTGTTTAACATTTATGGAAGGAGTCTCCAGTGCCAGAGGTAAAGCTGTAAATTTTCCTTCTTTGCAGTTACGTGAGCTGCATTAAATTTGAGAGAGAGAGAATAAAGAGAAATAAAACGCGGTTATAGAAAAATAATCGGCGTATAAGAGCAACAGGATCTTTTTCCTTTATCGTATCTCAAAAGCTGGTGGTTGATGCGAGGACGTGACCCGCAGCAAATGTGCCACATTTACAGAAAGCCACTAAAACTGAGGTGCAAATAGCTCACTTTATAAAATGTCAACGAGCCCCGAGGTCGTGCGTCTTTAATAAATCCTGTAGACGTTATTGCCGCTTCGCTAATAGGGAGCATTACGAAGAGAGTCTGCCTTCTCCCAAACACACTCCCGGAAAATAATGACTGCTGAAATTTCCTCTCAGTGTTCTGTTGTTTGAACGGCGAGATGTTGAAATGTCGGTGCCAGACACAACGTCGGGGGAAAAAAAGCAGTTCACGTTCTTTACCTTTGCGAGTGAGACGGAGAGAAACGAGTGTCGGGTGTGTAATTAGACGGACTGTTACACTTTCACTACTGACGAGCTGGAGTACAATCTCCCGTCTGTTTCTGTTTACTTTCTATTAGAGGAATAAAACACTCCGTGTGGTGCGGTTATAGGAAAATAATCAGTGAAGTATTCCTTTTATACCACAGAAACTTGCAGACTATAACGTTTTTTTTTTTTCTCTCTCTTTATTAAAAAACAAAGACGTCATATTTTTCTTTCATTTATAATTAATGTTCTGGGAAACAAGTTCCTGTTCTCACTTACGTTATAGCAGCTATAAACTGTGGTTCCCTCACCATCCTCTCTTGTTTTCTTTCTCCTGATGTTAATAAGACAAAATAAAAACAAACACAGATCGTCGTCGTCGTCGTTGTTGTTGTTGTTGTTTTTTTTCGTTAGCGAGAAACCGCAAAGCGTAAACTCCTCTGGAAATGTTTTCGGACATTTTCACGTTGATCTGCTGCTCAGACAGTTTGAACACGTCTGTCTCGACTGGTGCAGGAGAGCAAACGGCGTTTTAATCACGTTCTAATCATCAGTGTAATGTTAGCTAGGTTTAACGCAGGCTGTTCGATTTTGTTTCACGTTAATGAACTCGAAACATTAAAACGGTAAAATCGAGTCGAGACGAAAGCAGAGCACCGAATGAAACATTAGTAATGTAAGATGCTGGGAAGGGGGCGGGGCTTCCAGGGCGTCAGTTATGCTACATTCGACTAAAGGATATAAATTGTAATCTCCGACAAATAAAACGCCCTTACACTTTCCTATTCAGGATCTCGGGATGGTCTCCTCAACCCGAGTTCAGCAAGTGATGTCAGATCAACATGAGCTGCCGCTCGCAGCATCAGCAGTAAACACAGCAGCACTTCTTCTCTTTAAATGAGTTATACAGGTATATACACACACATTAACTTTAGATCAATCAGCATACAGACATGTTCACTTATTAACTCTAGAACTCTGACTCTACAGCTCACTGTTCTGAGGTAAATATACATCACTCAGGACAGTTAGCTGGCTAGCTCATTGCTGACAAAAGATAAACATGGAGGTGTCACTGGTTTTTTCCCCCACTTTTTTAGCTCGAACACATGGAGGTCGAAAAATTCTGAGCTCTGACTTCGTTAATGTCAGAGTTTTCAAAACACCTTCACTCAATCATTCCAGATTCATACGTTAATCGTCTCATCTCTCGTCGGATGGGTGATGGTTATAGATCCTGACTCACGGAGAGAACGAGTGCCAAGTGATATTTGTTCCGAGCTGATTTCACTAACGAGCTTTCCTCCTTCACAAACACGGGGAAGTTAATCAGGCGTTGTGGCTTAGCGAATACCTGCAGACGCTCGGCTCCTCCGCGGATCCAGCCGAGTACCCACGTTAAGACTGATTAGCAGTGCTGGGATTACTGAATGAAATAATCTGTCATTGACACTTTGCATTCGTGTCAGGAGTCACTGAGACACTGAGGAGGAACCTGGAGTAATTCTGCAAAATAAGAAATAGAGATGACGGAAAAGGGAACAAAAATTATAAAAACAAGATAAAACATAGAACCTTTTGTATCAGAGGAGCAAAAGTATAGGAACAGATAAGTCTTGAAGTAAATGAAAGTACATAACACTTAATATTTGGTTGCATATCCCTCGCTTGCAGTAACTGCATCAATCCTGAGACTCACTGACACCAAACTGTTGGTTTCTCCTTTTGTGAAGCTTTTCCAGGTTTTTACTGCAGCTTCTTTCAGTTGTTGTTTGTTTTTGTGGTTCCCTTCAGTCTCCTCTTCAGCAGGTTAAATGCTGCTCAGTTGGGTTAAGGTCTGGTGATTGGCTTAGCCATTCTAAAACCTTCCACTTTTCCCCTGATGAAGTCCTTTGTTGAGTTGGCAGTGCGTTCATTGTGGATCGTTGTCTTGCTGCATGATGAAGTTCCTCCTGATTAATTTGGATGCATTTCTCTGTAAATTGGCAGACAAAATGTTCCTGTAAACTTCTGAATTCATTCTGCTGCTACATCATGAGTTCCATCATCAATAAAGATTAGTGAGTCTGTTCCAGAAGCAGCCATGCAAGCCCAAGCTAATCTATGCTCATGGGAGCGCTAACGGCAAAATTAAAAGGTAGGAAAAAACAAAGCCCAATTTGGGATTTTTTTTTAGTATGATTACCATGTTATTAAAAACTACATAATTATAAAACTAAATAAAAACTAAAATTAATGATTTTCAAAAGATAAAAATGAAATCAAAACTATTTATGCACCATTAAAACTGAAATGAAACTGAAATTGAAAACCAAAACACAAAACAAAAATAAAAACTAGCAATGTTTTTGAAACTATAATAACCCTGACACATACCCAGGAAATACACACACTCTCTTAGAATAAATGGTTCTTTAAGGGTTCTGGATAATTAAAAAAGTTCTTAGCTTCCAAAAATGGTCAGAACTCTTCCTGATAGGGAAACACTCTGGGGTTCTACACAGAACCCAAGGATGCCCCCAGAGGAACAACTGGAAAACCCTTAAAGGTTCTTAGTGTTAAGAAGAAAATAATCGCCCAGTTAATACCTACACACTTTCTCAGCAGTTCTTTAAGGGTTCTTTATGGGTTTGTTGGATAATTAAGGGTTCTTAGCGTCCTAAAGAACGTCTGGGTTACGCGTGTAACCCTGTTCCCTGAGAAGGGAACGAGACGAGACGTTGAGACAACTTCACGCAGCCTTTGCGCAGTTCACTGGGTCACAATGACATTCCTAGTGTTTAACATGGTCTCTACAACCTCGGTTGAGAGACCAAAATATATGAGCTGGTGCCCCTCAGGGGCCAGACCACAGTTTCCATAGTTCTGGCCGAGGTTGATAAATCAACCCTAAGGCTTGAGACAATAGATCCCTGTGAACAGGAATCTCCCAGGGAGTGCTGTCCAGCAGAGATATTATCTCCGAGAACCATATACGGGCTGGCCAATAAGGCCAAACTGTAATACCGAATGAATGTGTGTGACATAGACCACCCCGCCGCAGCACACACATCCTGCAAGGGTATCCCTTTGGATAAAGCCGTCGAGGAGGCTACCGCCCTCGTGGAATGAGCCCTCATGCCCAGAGGCGTAGCAAGACTGTGTGCCTCATAAGCCGTAGCGATAGCTTCCACTATCCAATTAGAGATGTGCTGCTTTGACACAGCATCACCTCTACTGTCACCGAAAAAGCAGACTAGCAACTGCTCCGATTTACACCACTGGCCAGAGTGGTGGACGAAATTACAGAGAGCCCTTACTGGACACAGTAGGTGCAATTTCTCTTGTTCCGGTGAGAGGAACGGAGGAGGGCAAAAAGCCTGCAACACTACCGGCTGGGCAGCAGACGCAGGCACTTTGGGAATATAATCCGGCCTAGGATATAGGAAGGCCTTGGCTAATCCAGGGGCAAAGTCAAGGCAGGAAGGGGCAACAGAAAGAACTTGTAGATCTCCTACTCACTTGAGAGATGTCAGGGCCAGCAGAAGAGCTACCTTTAGAGTCAGAAGCTTCTCTGAGACTGACTCAAAGGGCTCGATTGGGGCGCCTGACAGACCTTCCAGGAACACAGAAAGGTCCCAGGAAGGTGTGCGTGGTCTGTAGATGGGCGTCAGCCACCTGACACCACACATAAACCTCGAAGTTAGAGGATGTTGCCCCACAGAGGCTCCATCAATAGCCGAAATGGCGGCCACGTAGACCCTAACTGTAGAAGGAGCCAACTCTGCTGAGAAACGTTCCTGTAAGAACTCCGGAGAGTCGGCTCTGGAGGACAGAGCAAGAGATGGGATCTGGGATCCCCACTTCCTGAATTGTCTCATACTCACAAAGAGGTGAGGGACAGAAAAGTAAAGATATATATATATATTCTTTTCTGAAAAATAGAGAGAAAGTGAAACATTTTTAAACACATTCACACAGACAACCGACATGCGGCCTTTTGCTGAAGATAATAAGGCTGACGGCGTGGTTCACAGGTGCCGTTTCTATATCACGCGACTCGCTTAATTGCCACGTCACCTGACCACAGCAGGCCTATAAATAGGCGTGATTTTACACAGACTTCAGATACCGGTCGCGGATGGAGGCGCTTCCCACAGTGTGAAGCTCACGCAACGTTGAGTTCCCTTAGAAAGGGAAGGAGATTTCTGATGGAGAAACAAGAGAATCTGTTGTAGGGTTCCACATATAACATTAAGGGTTCTAGAATGTATATTTCATAGCACCTGTGTGGATCTTCTGTAGAGCTTGTTAACAAGCGTACCACCTCGGAACCACGGGGACCTTCAGCGGCGTCAAGGATCTGTTTCAGGATGAAAGGAGTGGCATCTTGACATGATGTAATCTCAGATCAGTCGGCGTGAGAGGCATGTCGAGTTCTCCTCCTCAATACGTTCTCATGGCGTCTTAATTAACGCACAGGAAGCGCGGCGCCGGAATGCTAATGAAGGATCTATCACGCCGCTGTCTCTCTCTGTCTCTCTCTCACACACACACACACACACACACACACAGAAAAAGATTTACAGTCATCAATCACATGCGCAAACACCACGGCTGAGTCACAGTGACCTCATCAGTGACCTCATGATCCAGCAGCCAATCAGAAACACGGCAGGTGTCGTGTTCTAGAGTCATGATGTCGGACGGAAGATTTTATACTCGCCACTGTTTTTCTTTCTGTCTTTTTCTTTTTGCATTTATTTCTTATTTTTAATGTCTCAGATATCTTCCTTTGTTTTTTTCTTTCCTTTCTTACTTTTCCTGTCTTTCTTTAACCTCCTGTGTCTTTTTTGTTCTTATTTCTATTTTCTTTCTGGATGGTTCTTTTTCTCTTTATTTGTCTCCTGTCTTTTTATTTATTTATTTATTTATTTATTTATTTATTTATTTAACTTCCTCTTTCTTTTCATTCTTCCTTCTGTAAATTTTTTCCTTAATTTATTTTTCTTTTTTTGGATGTTTGTTTTTCACTTTAACTTTTCCTTTTGAATTTTGTTTTTTGTTTGTTTGTTTTTTTTTACTTTTTTACTTTCTTAATTTCCCTTTCTGTTTCTTTTCGTCCTGTCCCTTATTTTTTCTTTTTTCTTAATTGTTATTTCTTTTTGTATTCTTTTTCTCTTTGTTTTTTTTATTTTATTTCTCAATTTATATTCTGTCTGTATTAATTCATTAAATTCCCCCCCTCCTTTCTTTCCTGTTTCCTTTTCCCACCTTTTTCTGTTTGTTTTTTTTTTCTTTTAACTTTCTTCCTTACTTTCCCGTTCTGTTACTTCCTCCGTCTTTTTCATGTTTAATTTCTTCATTCTTTTTCTAGTTTTATTTTTCTCTTTTTTTCCCTTTCTTGCCCAATTCCTTATCATTTGTTCTTACTTTCTTTTCCTCTTTTCTTCATTTTTTAAATTCTTATTCTTTATACCATTTTTTTCTTTTCAGTCTCATTCTGTTCACACTTTCTGCTTTTTAACTTTAAATTTTTTAAAACTTTTTTGTTTTTGTTTTTCCTCTTTAAAATTTTTTTTATTTTTTTGCCTTTTAATTTCTCAATTTTCTTTCATCCTTATTTAATTATTCATTTCTTTGCTCTTTATTTTTCTTTTTAACTTTCTTTCCTTCCTCACTCTCTTCCCCATTCCCTTTCTTTTCGTCCTTTTTTAATTTTTCATTTCTTTTTGTATATATTTTTTTCTTTTTCTTTATTTTATAGTTTCAACAAATTTGTTTCTCATTCTTTCTTTTTTCTCTCAAGAAGTGTTTTTTTTTTTTCAAAATTAATAAAGAATTAATTTTCTATATATTTTTTTTCTATATATTTTTTTTCTTTTTCTTTATTTTATAGTCTCAACAAATTAGTTTTATATTCTTTTCCCCCCAACAAAATTAACAAAGAAAAACTTTTGGTATCAGTTGATTTTCTTACAGCACGTCTGTTTTTTTTGTTTTGTTTTGTTTTGTTTTGTTTTTCCTCGTCAGGACACAACACACGACACTTTACGAGCACAGATTAGAGTTTTGGGTTTATTTATAGAATAAATCTACATAAATCATCGTAGGATACACATTTAGTTACAGCTGTGTAGATTATAGATGAGTTAAACAGAACACTTGTGGGTTAAACATGAAGTACAAACAGAGGAGCTGAGAATATCATCATCATCATCATCATCATCATTATAATAATGTTTTATTTTTTAAATATTTTTACACCTCGTCCTTTCGTCGCTCTTGACAGACTTCAGACTCGATGACAGGAAATTGAAGAGAAATGGCCGAGTCGGCGCTCCGGCCAGCCGTACGTCAGGACATTATTATTTATCTTTATTATTATTATTATTATTATAATTATCATGATGTCAGATTTATACAAACAATCATTCGGGTAAAAAATAAAAATAAGAACAGACAGAAGACCGATGGGGAAACATGAAGTAGCTGCACTGAGCGCTCGTGTAAACATGGAGTACATGGATTAAACGCTCACCTCAGTCCCTCAATTCTATAACAATAACAATCGTAAAAAGAGAGCGGAAGCGTGTACAGTAACGTGGAAAAAGACGTGAGACAGGTTAAATATGGCGACACGTTTCTCTCACTCAAGGAATATCGGATCCGGAAGCGAAAGAGGAACGTCACACTTATGATGCACGTGGATACGGACGGAGGATAATGATGTGATTCGTTTGGTACATGATTATAGAGCAAACACACGGAATAAACACGCAGAACACTGATATGATGTCAAACCTCACCGTAAACAAATAAGAAAAAATGTTCTTGTGTCATGGATAAAATGTAAAAAGTGCTGTATGACTTTCGCAGTTTTTTTTATAAACAACACACTCGTTATGTCTATAATTATCGAATCATTTCGTTAGACTCCCTGCTCCCTGATTTTTGCGATTTCCTCATGCTCCTAATCGCTAAAGGTTTGTTCGCGTTTTTCCGTTGTATTCCCGACCAATGTTTTAAAGATGTTTTAAACCCCGCCCCCTAAGCTAACATTCTACCCCAGAGCAAACGGATCAAAAGAATCAATTCCCCTCTGATTCGGTTTCAGAAAATGAACTAATATACATGAACATGGAATTCTATCGAATAGGAGTGAAATAACTGAATTAACTCCGCCCCCTGGCTAACCTGAACAGTTTACATTACAGTTTATTTATGCTAATATCTTGTCTTTGGACATGATTTACGTTCCAACAGTGTCGCAACGACGTCGTTTTCTATTTTTTTCCCGGCCATCTTTGATTTACACAAACAGCGCCACCTCCTGGTGATTTTTTAATTATTTTACTTTGTTGACGAGTATGCTGTGGTTTAGCCGCTATAACACGACTGACTACAATTAGCGTCTTCCCGTCTTCCCGATTAGCAAACGAGCTCCATGCGACATCGTTAAGACGTAATCAGCGCTAGATCTGCGTTTGCTATCGTAGTGCTAGTCACATCGCTAGCTGGTTACGAAGTCCACTCGCTAATCAGAGATGATGTGATGAGTTTTTGTTGTGAAAAAGCTATACATGTTCTAAATATTCTGTTAAA
The DNA here is from genome assembly GCA_023630585.1 of Cranoglanis bouderius. NCBI lineage: Eukaryota > Metazoa > Chordata > Actinopteri > Siluriformes > Cranoglanididae > Cranoglanis > Cranoglanis bouderius. Next base: position 1,351,367 of record CM042561.1, read on the forward strand.
ATAGTATCTAACCCGATCGCACACAAAATTCGTAAACATTTCATCACGAGAGCGTTTTTGTTGGATTCCTTTTTAGGATTCTTCTTTTTTTTTTACGTTATTTACCAACCAAGAAGCTGCTACACACACACACACACACACACACACACACACACACACGATTGTGAAAACAATCCAATCTCAGGTGTGATTTTCGGGAACAGTGTCTGTTTATGAGCGGTTTTTGCCAACAGTCTGTGATAAAGCTGTGGTTCGGTGAAGATCATTTTGTTTTTGAGATTTCAATTGGATTTAGTGCTACAGATGAAAGGGTCCAGGATGAGAAAGTGTTTTTGGGCGTGAACATGTGTTCGTGTGTGTGTGTGTGTGTGTGTGTGTGTGTGTGTGTGTGTATTTCTCTCTTATCTTATACATTTTGTCAGCTATGGCGTATTTGACCGAGCATTCATCCACAAAACCGTCTTGCATCAAAAACAACACTAGGTTATTTTTATGTCATTTTTAAATAAACAATTTTGTAAAGCAGTCTATGTTAGCTCCATTATATTACTCTAAGCCCCGCCTCCTAAAGTTTGAAGCTGGAATTTAGATATTTTTTGAGTTCTTCTCAGCAATCTGTTCATTTGAATGTCTTCAGTTAAATGATTCGTTCAAGTTCGTTCAGCTGCATGTGCTGAGTCGAGTAAAATAGCTAATAATTCATTCTTCTTCATTATTCATTCATTAATTAATGAATTCATTCATTATTGTTTTGTTAATTATTTTTTTGGAATCAGCCTGAACAGGTCTCACTGAACTTTTCCGACTCAGTGCTTCTGATTCACTGAACACCAGAGGAGTGAATCTCAGTCACGGATGAACGATTCACTGAGTCGAATGATGCCTCGCTGAATGAGAGGGGATCGACTCTCGGTTATGACCGAAAGATTCATTGATTCACACCGATTCGGTGAACAAGAAAGGAACAAATCTCGGTCACGACCAAAAGATTCACCGACTCAAGGAGCGCGAATCAATTTCGGCACACGCTCAACCACAAATACGACTCAAACGATTCACTGATGTTTAAAAACACGGACAGATAAATATATTACGTGAATTCCCTGTTTGATGATGATGATGATGGAGTTGGTTATGGATCTGTGTGGAAATGATGCGCTATAGCTTCAACGTTTCAATTTTGCCACGAATCAGTGAGCGGAACACAATCGGTTCATCTTAATGACTCATTCAGAAAGAGTGAATCATTAAAGAAAAGAAAAAAACAAACATCTAGTCGGATTGTAGCGTAAAGCTGGAAGCTATGTAAATAATACAAAAGTTCCACTTTAAAGAAACTTTACTCCATTCTTCATTTTAAAAACGTGATCCCGGAGCTTAACGTCAATGTTTACGGAATTTGTATTTTGGATAAAATTTTACATTTAATTTTTAAATAATTGTAGCTCCAGTACAAAAACGAAATAAGCAAAAAAACGTTAAAAAAAATTTACATTTTGGCTAAATAGTTCCTTTAAGGTCTTAGAGAGTCATCTCAGTTGATTCAGGTTCATTAAAATGATTCATCACTGATTACCGGCTTTGATCTGATGCAGCAGTTTTACAGCTAACGTATCTGATTGTAATTTAAAACGAGTGTAAAGAAAAAAAGAGTGAAAAGAAAAAAAAAAAAGAAATAATAATGATAAAAAAAAGATGATATACTGTATAGAAACAATAAAAAAAAGTGAAAAAGCGAATGATGAAGCATTTTAAGTTGACTCTTTTACTTACTAAAATGACTAAATGGATTTAATTTACCATTAATTTAAAATAAATGTGATATTATAATAGCAGTAAAAAAAAAAAATAAAAAATTGTTTATACACTTTAACACGCTGTACGGCTTCAAACGCTTAACATTCGCCTACTTCCAGCATCTCTCTATGGCTTTGAGAACACTGTTAGCATAGTTTAGTAATAATTTCTGGATTCTGTATTAAAATAATAATAATTTAAAAAAACAAAAACACATTTTACCGTGTTTAATTACATATTTTCAGACAGAGAGTCGGAAGGGTTTTTGTTGAAGGTTATTTGCAGCTCTAATAATCCCGCCGGTGGTCATTAATTAGCGGTGATAATTATTATCGCTACATTTAAATATGACCCATTATTTCTTCTACAAATCTTTTCTGATTAAAAATCTTAAATAGTAAATGTTATCTGATAACTTATATAACAGAATTTGTCATATGTTGTAATGATGTAACAATAACGAGAATAAATAGAACAGTTGTGATTAATATAATAATATTTCTCTCAAAACACACAGAACTACGCACCATAAAAAACCTCATCGGCCGTCATTCATCAGAGTCAAGTATAAACCGGGACTTGTTCACGCGCGTAAGTTCGGCCGAGCGCATTCGGAGCATATTTGAATTTAGCCACTCCCACGGAACTCCATAAAAGGCGAAAAAGCACACAGAGCTGAAAACGACAAAATGACGGCTAAACTCCTCCTCCTTTTATGGGGTGCCGTTACTTTTGTCCTCATTTGGATTTGCTTTGGATTATCCTGATTTGCATAATGTGAACATTGACTTAAGTAAATAAGATGTACGTGAGGGTAAATATTGGCTTTTCGTATGCATAGGACATGGAAATAATAGAAATGTGGGTGGAGCTTAACATTCCACGCATTAGTTGCGTTCAAATCCCCGCTCGTTTTAATGTCGTACGAATTTCATGAACCCCGTTAGCATAGTTTACTAATTTCTGAGCCTGTAGTCGTAGTGGTCAGTAAGTATAAGTTATAATATAACGCTAACTCCGCCCCCAAAACCTTGTCTTTGCACGACATTTGATTAACTATTTTAACTACAAATGCTAACAAGCGAGCGCGATTTAGTTGGATTTCATGCTAATAATTTCACGCTCTGTTCATTTGCATTTATTTGCAAGCCACATTAGCATGCTAGTAAAAAAAAAAAAAGTTGATTAGCATTGCCTCGGGCTAAAAGTTAGCACACGAACACATCCCTCTCCGATTGAAAGGGCGCTCTTCTGTTTCGTTTCACAGCACTGCGCTAGCTTGATGGAATTCCGTTCCTCCAATTCGATTCGAAAGCTAATCAGCTTTGCTTTGCCCGACTCCGAGCGAGTTATTATCCTTCCATGCTGCAAATCCTCCACAGATGCAATCTGAAATTCTCCCAAGGCCTCGACGACAGCTCAGCTCAGGCATTAAGCAGCTTTTCAAAGGAAAAAAGTAGATAGATAGCATGTTAGTTTTTATTAAAAAAAAAAAAAAAAAGATTTCTTGCTGCGTTCCCAAGAGGCACTGGAGTAAACTACTGTTAATATAACACCCATTTTTTTGTCCTCACATCCTGATTTACCTAAATAACAAGTGTCCCTGCCTCAAAAAGGGCGGAGCTTAAATTAAATTTGATTAGCCAATCGCAAACTCATTGTACAATATAACAATTTGACGTTAGCTAAGCTAAAATGTCTCGCTAAATTAACATTAGAATAGCTAACTTCAATGATATGTCTCCAGCAACAGCCGACTTTATGTAGCTAGTATTGTTCATTCGCAAGCTAGCTAACATTTAGCTAGCGTACTGTGTAAAACCCAGATTCAAAATATTTATCCAGCTAACTCGGCACGATTAGGCTAATCTAAAATGCGTAATCAAAGTATTAACCAGGCTAGGCATTGCTAGCATTAAAATTATTATATTAAAATATAGTATTATATAAAGCCAGAAAGTTTGCTAACGTTAGGCTAATCTGTAACGTGTAATCAAAGCTGTAACCAAGCCACCAAGCCAGTTTAAAACCAGAAGCTACACTTGCTAGAAAGCTAACATTAGGCTAATGTTTAAATGAGAACCAGCAAGCCAAGCTCACTAGCAAGCTAAACCAATAACTAAGACATGTTCTTAGCCAAATTTACTAGCAAGATGGCTAGAATTAGAATAATTATGAGTAGTTTATAAAACCAAGAGCTGAGGCTACTGGCAAGCTAACTAATGTGTCATGTGCAATTGAAAGCATTATCATAATTATTGAATTGTATAAAAAAAAAAAAAAAACAAGAGCTCAGTTTGCTAGCTGCCATCCAATGTAACAAAGCCATTTTCGCTAACAGGCCAGCTAGCATTATGGTAATTATAATGTAGTGTTTAAAATCCAGGAGCTAAGTTTTCTAGCAAACCGGAAAATTTGCTAGCTACCTAATGAATATAACCAAGCCATATCTGTAGCTGTGTTTGCTAACACACCAGCTAGCATGAGGGTAATTATTATGTGGTGGCTAATTTGATCTTGCAAATGTTAGGCTAAATATGAATATTAATGAAAACCAGAAAGCCAAACATCCATCGTTCACCACATCCTGTTCACTCAAGGAGAAAATCAGCTAGCATTAGCATCACAGCTAACACAGCTAGTCAGTGCTGTTCCTATAGAGTCGTTGAGAAGAAAGAAGAAGAAAAAGCCACAGCTGTCATGCTAACAAGTGCACGCTAGTGTGCTTATCGACAGAAAAAGCTTGTTTCGGTAGAAGGAGTCGGATGATTCGGGACACGGAGGAAAGAGAAAGATGGATGAGAGAAAAAGCTAATCGTCACTCCATTTTACAGACAACAGCTGAGGTCATGGCGTGGTTTTAGAGAGAGCAATTACGGCTGAAATGAGATTTTTCGAGTGAAAATGGAGCCGCAGTGGCAGCGATCGACTCTATAAAGGTGCGAATGCTTCCTTTTGTTCGGAGGCACATCATTCTGAGCTATAAAGAGATGTGACTTTAATGTCCATTACACAATAAAGACATAAAGGTTGATACTAACACACACACACACACACACACACACACACACACACACACACACACACACACAGAGAAAAAGAGAGGTCCTGAATGGAGTGAGGATTCAAACACTGATCCACTTATGAGGGAGAAGTGAATCTTGGTCATGACTAAATGATTCACTGATTCAAACACTGATTCATTTCTGAGGGAGAAGTGAATCTTGGTCATGACTAAATGATTCACTGATTCAAACACTGATCCACTTATGGGGGAGAAGTGAATCTTGGTCATGACTAAATGATTCACTGATTCAAACACTGATCCACTTATGAGGGAGAAGTGAATCTTGGTCATGACTAAATCATTCACTGATTCAAACATTGATCCACTTATGAGCGAGAAGTGAATCTTGGTCATGATTCACTGATTCAAACACTGATCCACTTATGGGGGAGAAGTGAATCTTGGTCATGACTAAATGATTCACTGATTCAAACACTGATCCATTTCTGAGGGAGAAGTGAATCTTGGTTTTGACTAAATGATTCACTGATTCAAACACTGATCCATTTCTGAGGGAGAAGTGAATCTTGGTTTTGACTAAATGATTCACTGATTCAAACACTGATCCATTTCTGAGGGAGAAGTGAATCTTGGTCATGACTAAATGATTCACTGATTCAAACACTGATCCATTTCTGAGGGAGAAGTGAATCTTGGTCTTGACTAAATGATTCACTGATTCAAACACTGATCCATTTCTGAGGGAGAAGTGAATCTTGGTTTTGACTAAATGATTCACTGATTCAAACACTGATCCATTTCTGAGGGAGAAGTGAATCTTGGTTTTGACTAAATGATTCACTGATTCAAACACTGATCCATTTCTGAGGGAGAAGTGAATCTTGGTCATGACTAAATGATTCACTGATTCAAACACTGATCCATTTCTGAGGGAGAAGTGAATCTTGGTCATGACTAAATGATTCACTGATTCAAACACTGATCCATTTCTGAGGGAGAAGTGAATCTTGGTCATGACTAAATGATTCACTGATTCAAACACTGATCCATTTCTGAGGGAGAAGTGAATCTTGGTCATGACTAAATGATTCACTGATTCAAACACTGATCCACTTATGAGGGAGAAGTGAATCTTGGTCATGACTAAATGATTCACTGATTCAAACATTGATCCACTTATGAGTGAGAAGTGAATCTTGGTCATGATTCACTGATTCAAACACTGATCCACTTATGAGGGAGAAGTGAATCTTGGTTTTGATTAATGATTCACTGATTCAAACATTGATCCACTTATGAGCGAGAAGTGAATCTTGGTCATGACTAAATGATTCACTGATTCAAACATTGATCCATTTCTGAGTGAGAAGTGAATCACTGAAAATAATGACTCCGTGCCGGACTGTAATGGATAATGATTCGTGTGACAGAATCGTTAGCAATAAAATCACATTTTAACATCCATGTCGCTTTACCTGCCCGTCCACCTTTCACTGAATATGAGTATCTCAATTTGTCTGTTACACACACTGCCATACCAAAGGCACTGTATTGGACAATCAAAATCTCTCTCTCTCTCTCTCTCTCTCACTCTCTCTCTCTCACCCTCTCTCTCACCCTCTCTCTCACCCTCTCTCTCTCACTCTCTCTCTCTGTGCTCTACTGACAGTGCGGCAAATCGCTCCAGGGAGACTCGTCGCTCCGCACCCTTAATGTCGCTGTCGATTTCTCCTTTCACAGGAAAAAGATAAATCCATCACCCTTCTGTTTTTTTTTCCCCAAGAAGAGGAATTTTTGCAATTCAACACACTCAAACCAAAACGAGCTTTCAAATCCAATCTGGGTCGTGTCGTTTGTGGTTAAACAGATGGATAACAATCTTTAATTTTATATTCTGATGCTAAAAAATCATAAGGAGGACTGGATTACACAGAGGATTAGCTAAAAAAAAAAAAAAAAAAAAAAAAGAGAGAGATTTATGCCGTGTTCATGACAGCTGGGAATTTTTTTCAGGGTCTGTGAGTCGGAGAGCTCGGTTGCCACAATGTTCTGGTTCTGCGCTCCGGGTCTTCTCGGCGTGATTAAGGTCTTAAAAGACTCATCAATCGTCCGTCGCGGAGAACGCGGGAGGAAATGAGCTCCTCTCACAGTTCGGCTGCCAAAAGACAGCGCTGTGGCACTTTAATCCAGTGGAGTAGTGTATGACCTTCACTGAGCCTTCCTCACACACACACACACACACACACACACACACACACACACACACACACACACACACACACAGTCCTGCACTCTACCTCAGGGGATTACCCTCAAGACTGGCCATCATATTTAAGGGATATGCGAAAAGCCGAAGCCAGAAACTCATTTCTTTGGTAATTCATCCAAAGGTGAAGTCCATGGCCGTCTCTCTCTCTCTCTCTCTCTCTCTCTCTCTCTCTCTCTCTCTGTCTCTCTCTCTCTAGCTTTTCCTCAACTCTCTCATTCAGCTTTAAAGAGGATTCACGAAACACCTTCTATAGGTCTGTAAACACCATCAAGCTTTTAGAAGATACTGTAGCCAGAGGAACCCCAGGTTACAGGCTCCACCTTGTAGGTTCTATCGATAACATCCGACAAAGACAAATCATTAAAATTAAAAAATTTCCCTGCTGAAAAAAACAAAACAAAAACCCCCCCCCCCCAAAAAAAGGAAACCATCACGGAAATTCTAACGGTTTCCACTACAAATGCCCTTACAAACAATCAGCTAACCATTAAAACCATTACCATTACTGGTCCTTGCATCTGCATCATGGTTTTTCTTTGAGGAAAGCACTTTAACAAGCCAGAACCATTGACTAATCTAAAGAAAAACCTTAAAGAACCATTTAAAAGAAATAAAGAATTAAATTTTTAAATTTTACATTTTTTTTCTTGCGAAATTAGAGACATCGCGCTAACATCAACAAACCGGTAATATATGAGGAAAAAACAAACAAACAAACAAACATACTCTCGGTCTAACTGCACGGCTTTAGTGATGTAAAGAATGATGATTTGTTGCCTATTGGTTATGGCATGTCGGAATACAGCCAATCAGAGGCTCTTATGTAGAAGAATGTAGTATTTAAACTTTCACATGGCACTAAAACTTAAATATAATCTTTAATATTTCCATCTTCAAGTTATTAATTTAGTCAGAGGATTTGAATTTGGAAGTATCTGCATACTCCATATATTCCAACACAGTAATTTTAAAATATATGCAAATATTCGGCCCATTTGTTTTTTTTACAAAACCTAAGAATAATCTGCAATATAATTAAATCGGGTTCTGATTGTGATTATAAATATATTTCCTTTATAGCGGTATGTGAAAGCGCACGGCAGTGTACACGGAAACAATCAACAAATCATTTATTTATTACAAGCGCATAATTAAATTATGATATAATCGCAGTCTTAAATATAGATTACATGTAATGTACGGTATGTGTTGCTGTGGACTTTTGAAGCGCATGGTGTCATGATTAAGCTCTTTTTATCATCAGGGGGAAACAATTTAAGTTTAAATACTATGCAGTTAAGCAGTCGTGATATTTTTGTCACGTTTTTATTTGTCGGGGAAATTGACGTTACATTTAGTCACATGTTTTGAGCAGGAGGACGAATGATTGTTATTCATCTAGCGTTTAGTTTTCATCATTAAAAAAAAAAAAAAAGATCGTTGACGGGCATTTTTCCATCGTAGCTTTCCTCAAGAAAATAAACAAACAGAAATGTCGTCACAGAAATCTGTCCATCTTAATAGCGATTGGCCAGTTTAGCATTTTACTACTTCCTGTTTACTGCTCCAGTCCATTGTGGTCATTTTTATCAATAACAGTAACCAGTAAAACGCTAGTCGGAGACACCGAACGAGTCCAGAAATGCTCAACAGGTAGCTTCTTATCGATATTTATCCACATTAGCCTTGTAGCAAAAAAAAAAAAAAAAAAGTTAAAAACTAAAAAAAAAAACTTTTAAGAGCAAACATGTTTTTTTTAGCTGATGGACCACATTTGTGTCATTTTTTTATTTATTTATTTTTGTCCATTTCCTTCAAGTCGTGACATTTTGCAATGACGCAACGAAGCGCAATACGGAGAAAATCTGTAGCTCCGGGCCTGAACCTGAAGAACAAGCGAGCGGCACCTTATCGCACATAAGCATGTTGCAAGTGTTTGCAAGTCGCATCACCCCCCCCACACACACACACACACCACACACACACCCTTATCCACACTCCCATTCCTGTTCCTGCTTATTCGATGCAGTAAGAATTATCTCACAAATTACAGGGAAGCTGAAATAAACAAGAAAACAACATCAGCGAATGTGTGTCCAGGTTGTCTTCCGTGCGCCCAAGATTCCGGAAAAGAAGCGGCACGATTAAAACGTGAAAACGGTGGACGGAGGAGCAAAAACACGTCTCCTGTGGGGGGGTATTTAAAATCCAGAGACATTAAAACGTAAATGGATTAGTTTGTTTTCGTACGCGAGGTTTTGGCGGGAATTTGCGTCTTCAACCAGTAGCTTTTAGATCCGACGCTATAACTGTGTTTTACGTTGAAGTTTATTTACTTTTTTTTATTTATTTACTCGTGATGGTTGGTGAGTTATCTAGCCTGCGAGTAACAGATTAGCACGCGAGATTTTACGTACATGCATTCGACTTGATCTAGCGGCTAACTTCATTCAGGAATTCATTTATGAAATTGTAAACTGCATCATCACTTTTTGTCAAAAATGTTCCAGTCCCACTTCGGTCACAGCTGTTTCACAATGTCGTTAGCATTAGCCCATGATTATCTCAACAGGATTTGCTTACAACTCCTGGGTGTGGCCATCTTTGTGTTCAGAAGGGGGCGGAGCTACCTAATAGAAAGCAATTTGAGCCAATGTCCTAAGCTGAAAATGCCATGTGACTCACTACATGAAGGACACTGAAATATGAAATGCTAACAGCGCTGATTGTTTTGAAGTTTTTTTTCTGTGATGTAAAAGTCGAGGGATTGAGGAAAAATTTTGGCACCCCAAAACCAACAGTTTAAAACGAAGCACTGTAATAAAAACACATACCATAGAAACACTTGAAAAACAATGTGTGAGGGAAAATATCATCATGAGAAATTCTGCTAGTTTGAAACATAGCTCATATATGTAAGTATGAATTCATGCTAACTTTACGGATTGTTGAACCCCACCCAAACCCCGCCCGCTGCTTCAGCTGATAAAGCTACGCTTGTGCTAGCTACTACTAGCATGGAGCTGATGGATGACAATTAATTGTGAAATATGGATTAGGGACACGATGTGAGACAAAATAAACATCGCAACAGAATAATAAAATACTGTTTGTTATCTTTCGGCGGATTTCAATCAGTTCACTTAGCTAGCCGTTGTGTTTTTGCGCTATCATATTATAAAATAGACTAGCCAACTATCTAACCTAATCTCCAAGCCAACAAGGTAGCTATGTTTACACGTGATCTGAGTAACCTATATTTGGACACGATGTGGACTTTTTTTTTTTTTTTTTTTTTAAAGATTATGGCATTGTAGAATTACGAGATCAGTGGTTATGTTCCCGCCTCTCGGTGCTCGTGCATCTTGCATCAGATCACACCACGGACAATAAAGTAGGTAACGTCCGTTATAGATTAGACATGATCGGCTCTCACTTTTCTCCTATTAAACATGATTGGACCTTATTCCTGTGACGTGGAGATTGCGAGTTCCTGAGCGGCTCCTGCCTTCCAGGACATTTTCTGTCATTTTTCTTTCTCCAGGTTATTGAGAACCACTCTTACACCGACTCTGAACTGAACAACATCTTTTCCTTCTTTTTGCCAGCTTTCGTCCGAGTGCCGTAATCGGATTCCGAGTGCTACTGAGCGGAGAAGAGTAAGCTTGAGCGAGTCGCACGAGTCAGCGAAATCAAATAAATCGAGGTTTACTTTGGTGAGCTTTGACGGGAATTTGCATCATCAGCCAGTAGCATTTAGACTTATTGCTATAACTGTCTTTTACTGTTGCATTTTTTAAAAAAATTTTCTTTTTTTTTTTTACTTGGAATCGTTGGTGAGTTACTGTTTCCATTCCAATAGTAACAGATTAGCAAGCAAAATGTTATTAGTATGTAGGACTTGTGTGGGATTAGTGTTAAATTTTTTTCAGGAAAGCTGAATTGCATTTTTACGGAATAGCATCAAATTTAAGGACTTTAAAATTTTTTCTTTTTTAAAAAAATCAACAATCCTCCAGTCCCGCTTCGCAAGCTTCACAGCTGTTTCGCAGCAATCGTTAGGATTAGACAGTTATCTCCACAGGGTTTGCTCACAAGCCAAAAAAATAAAAAATAAAAAAGGTGTGGCCAAATTTGATTCAGGAGTAGGCGGAGCTAGTTACCGGAAAACAATTGTAAGGTAATGACCGGATGTTACACAAACTCTGAACCGAACGTTTTCTTTTCCTTCTTTAGTCCAACTTTCGTCCGAGTGCCGTAATCAGACGAATCATCCGAGTGCTATTGAGCAGAGCATAACCTTGAGCGAGTCGAATGAGTCAGCAAAATGCTACAGAGCGAGAGAGAGAGAGAGAGAGAGAGAGAGAGAGAGAGAGAGAGAGAGAGAGAGACGTTATATTTCTCATTAGAGTAAAGCTCTAAGCACACCTCCAGCATCGGAAGTGTGACCTCCCATAAGTCCTGGAACACACTGGAGGATAATCACGGCTGATTTCGAGGCAGATTATCTCCTCCCGAGTTCTGATTTTATCCCGGTCTTAACCTATCATCATCTCAGATTATCCTAAACAACGGCATCATCTTTCCAGACGATAAGAAAACACACTCTGTTTGGGGAAAAAAAAACAAACAAAAAAAAAGACTGATATAATGAATTCAGACAGGACTATAATCCCAGAATTACACAGAGTAATAATAACGTTACCCCACGTCCACGTGTAAAACTAATCACGTCTGAAAAACAGGTTCAAATTCAAAATAAAATAATTGAAAGATGTTTTGATTTTGCTTTCCATGTCTTGTGTTGGGAAAAAAAAAGAAAATAAAGAAAAAGTAAGCATGGATATATATCCTCTGTCAAGATGAACCCGGATGAAATGTTTTGTGTTTTTTTTTTTTAAATTTATTTATTAATTTGCAGATTTAAATAAAAAATGAGATGGAGAAAAAGCCTAAAGAAAGATTTACGACTTCAAAAGTTTGCTTGGTAGTTAAATTTTGTCCGAGTAATAAATTGTGATTCAGAGCAGATCACAGATTTCTGATTTTTTAAAAATTCTTTCAAAGTTTGTGTTTATAGAATTTGGTTTCCGTAGAACTTCATTCACGAAATCCAACAAAATCGCATTGTTCGTTGTCATTTTTATGAAATTCCTGTGCGGTCAAGTCGCTAAACATCGTTGCTAAAAATCATCCTTCGTACAGGTTGTGGTTATGTGTCGATGCTAATGCATCAGCATGCTAATGCTAACTCTCAAATATGAACAGGTGAGTAGCTACTGATAGCTATTAACATACTACAGATAGCAAGACAGCTAGCAAGGAATAATTAAAAACCTCACAGTTTTTTAGCCTGGATACGTCTCTCTAACTCGTAGATCTTCTCTACACAGCTAGCCGCTAACTTTCTGACAGATGAAGCTACGAGAATACAGTAGTACCACGCAAAAGATGCAAAAAATGTTTCATAATGTAGAAATTTATAGACGCTAATTTACTTATTATGGTGTATGAATGATAGGTCAGTGTATGTTTTATATACTGTATATCAGCCTTTATTTTGAAAGTTTCATACTAGCTGTTTGCGATGAGTTGTTTTAGATAAGCATCAGATTTTGCTCTTGTATCGTAAATCCGATCTTTCCGAAACGTAAGCTAAAGATCTAAAGAACCCGTGTATTTAAACCCACGAACCCTCGCATGCTAACGCTAACTCTCTGGCATGACTGGCAGGTGATTTGTCGTGATAAATGAATGATTCACCAGGTTTTTTTGGGGGATTTTACGTAAATCCTAGAGTAAGAATCGTCTTCCTAGAGCATCTATCACACAGGAACTGATAATATTTAATGCTCGTGGCGTTCTGCTATGAAAATCATTCTATCGTTTCTCGAAGAAAAGTTCATCAGACGTCATGAGATGAAGTTCATTCAATTTAAACAACAAAAAAAAAAGTAACATATCAAAATATTTATAGAATTCACTCACTGTAACGGCACATCAAGAAACTAAAGTGGTCTAAATAGCAAAAAATGAAATAAGTTACCATACGGACACAGGAATTTACATTATATACATTCAGCTTTGTTTAAATAAAATCCTTTGCTGTGATTGGTCGGCACTGTTAAGTTCCGCGATTGGGCGAAAAGCTCCTGCTGTTAGGAAGGAAAAGCCCTGCTGGGTGTCTTCTCTCTACAGTCACGGAGAAGATCGTCGGCTAGCGTCTTGTAAAAGATTGTTTACCCCTTTGTGACACGTCGACACGCTGCAAAAAAAAAAAAAAAAAATTAAAGGAAAAAAATGTGAAGCGTGGACTTTTATTCTCCATCGGGCTGAAACCAATGAAAAAGTTTCTACTTTTTTTTCTGGAAAAAAAAAACCCCAAGTAATCCAAAGCCGTCTCCGGTTCCGGTCAGTAGAACTGTACACTTCCATCTGCAGGGGGAAAAAATGGATAAAGACTCGTATCCAGTGTTTGGAAAGGTGTAGCAGGCACTTAAGTCCGTCCCATTGCTCAGATGTGTGTGTGTGTGTGTGGGTGAGTGTGTATATATATTTATATATGTGGTCCAGTTCCGGTTCTGGTTCTGACCGGTTGTTTCAGCCGAGGATGTCCAGGTAAACCGGTGTTGCTTTTCCCAAAGCGAACAGAATTTTCTGGATCTCTTTAATGTTGAGCCTCTGCTGTGGTTCTCGCTGCCAGCAGCCCAACATCACGTCATAGACCTCCTTAGGACAGACACGAGGACGCTCCAACACCCGACCCTGTGTTATACACTCGATCACCTGCAGGCAGAGGGAGAGAGAGAGAGAGAGAGGGGGGGGGAGGGGAGAGAGAGAGAGACAGAGAGAGAAGTAAAACAAAGTTAGCTGTAAAGTGCAAGAGAGCTTAAAATAAATGAACAAAAATGTTGTAGATAGTTAGAGAGACAGACAGACAATGAGAAAGACAGAAAGATAGTGAGAGAGAAAGACAGTGAGAGAGACAGTGAGAGAGACAGACAGATAGTGAGACAGACAGACAGTGAGAGAGACAGGCAGATAGTGAGAGAGACAGACAGATCATGAAAGAGACAAACAGACAGTGAGAGAGACAAACAGACAGTGAGAGAGACATACAGACATTGAGAGAGACAGACATACAGACAGACAGACAGTGAGAGAGACAGACAGACAGTGAGAGAGACATACAGACAGACAGATAGTGAAAGAGACAGACAGACATTGAGAGAGACATACATACAGACAGACAGACAGTGAGACTGACAGACAGACATTGAGAGAGACAGACAGACAGATAGTGAGAGAGACAGACAGACAGTAAGACAGGCAGTGAGAGAGACAGACGGACCTACAGACAGATAGTGAGAGAGACAAACAACAGTGAGAGAGACAAACAGACAGACAGACAGATAGTGAGAGAGAGAGAGACAGACAGTGAGACAGACAGACAGTGAGAGAGACAGACAGACAGTGAGACAGACCGACAGTGAGAGAGACAGACAGATAGTGAGAGAGACAGACAGATCATGAAAGAGACAAACAGACAGTGAGAGAGACATACATACAGACAGATAGTGAGAGGGACAGACAGATAATGAGAGAGACAAACAGATATTAAGACAGACAGACATACAGACAGACAGTGAGAGAGACAGACAGACAGAGAGAGACAGACAGATCATGAGAGAGACAAACAGACAGTGAGAGAGACATACAGATAGTGAGAGAGACAAACAGATAGTAAGACAGACAGACATACATACAGACAGATAGTGAGAGAGACAAACAGACAGACAGATAGTGAGAGAGACAGATAGATAGTTCGACAGACAGACATACAGACAGATATTGAGAGAGACAGACAGATGGTTAGAAAGACAGACAGATAGTAAGACAGACAGACAGTGAGAGAGACAGACAGATAATGAGAGAGACAGACAGATTGTGAGAGAGGCAGACAGATCATGAGAGAGACAGATAGTGAGAGAGACAGACAGATCATGAGAGAGACAGATAGTGAGAGAGACAGACAGACAGTAAGCCAGACAGATAATGAGAGAGACAAACAGATAGTTCGACAGACAGACATACAGACAGATAGTAAGACAGACAGACAGTGAGAAAGACAGACAGTCAGATAGTAAGAGAGACAGACAGACAGTAAGACAGACAGATAATGAGAGAGACAAACAGATAGTAAGACAGACAGGCAGTAAGACAGACAGACAGATAATGAGAGAGACAGACAGACATTGAGAGACAGACAGTAAGACAGACAGACAGTGAGAGAGACAGACAGACAGTAAGCCAGACAGATAATGAGAGAGACAAACAGATAGTCAGACAGACAGGCAGTAAGACAGACAGACAGACAGTGAGAGAGAGGATAAGAGATTGTAGTAGAAACACAGACTTGTATTCCGTAGACATCGAACAGTGTTTGCGGTTCTGAGGAGCGTGTTCTCTCCGTGTTCTACGTTATTACAGTAAACGTGGTTAGAAAGACACGGTGCCGCGCCGAGCGTCTCTGTGGAGAGAGCTATTACAGCGCTACCTGCTCATTTCATCCACTTATTCCCTCGCTTCAACACATTCCCTTTCTCCACCGTCTTCTCTCTCTCTTCTACTGAAATCCAGCAGCTAGTCCCAATAAAAACACGCTTATTACCTCAGGAATTCACTCAGTTTCACAGCAGTTAGCTAATCTGATAACTATTAGCAAAACCAGTCAGGCTAAACTATTAATGATGCTAGCAGTAGATAGAATAAACGTAGCACTGCCTGAACAAAAGTATGCTAATTAGCCCAATGTGGCTTGTACTTTTTACATGGTTAGCTACATTAGCATGTTTGGTATAGTTAATCCACTTACTTAGAAAATTAGGGAAAGGAATAAGGAGCTAGCTAACGGCTACTGGCTAAGAAGACACTTCCTTTGGTGGCTAAATGACAGCCTGTTTCTTTTTCCTTCAATTATATCGACATTAACTTGTGCAATTCATTACGATTACTATGTTTATTTGTTTATTTTTAATTATTGTGTGTGTGTGTAATTAACTTTACAATGTATGGAATGTGTTACAAGGAGAAACTCAAGCGACCCGCAAGCGTGTCATGATACATTTCCGGCGTCTCTGACAGGACGAAGTCAAGCTCGTGACAGGCCGCATCACGTGTTCCTCATTATGCGTGATTTGACTCGGAGCTATTGTTGCCTTAACAGCCGCGGCTCATGTCACTTAATTGCTCCGTTCTTGTCATCTAGACTTAAGCCTTAATTGATTCCACTCCTGGTTAAATACGGTAGCCATGGGCTATGCTTAAAATAGAGCCTCATCATAATTCTCGCTCTGCGTCTGACGCTCGACTCACTGGGATTTACCCGGTGCACGTGTGGTGTCAAAGCAGAGATAATGGAAAATAAGTGGGACGAGACAATGGGGAATTTTATAACACCCAGCAGGAACGTGGACTCCACGCTACGCTAACGTGTTCCAGGCTGGAGCAATTTGTTCGTAGTAATGAACGGAGCTTGGAAACGCAGATAAATGTGTGAAAGTCGGGCTGTAATTTATTTTCTCAGATTTTATTTCACGCCGCTTGAATCACAAGTTTAAGATTTGAAACCCATTCAAAATCGTTCGATTTCTTAGTAGTTATTGCTGTATAAAATCATTTTAAGTGTAGAAATTATTATTTCAAATCCAAAACAAGCACAGAGCTGATCCTGTGAGAGTTCTGGTCACTAATTTCTGCGCTGATCCAGAAAAACACATTTTTATAGCAGCTAGAGATTTGGGATTATATCATAATAATTGTTTTGTCATCCCAGAAGTAGTGAGGCACTTACTGAAACAACCAGCATTCATTACAATTTCATTATTATTATTATTATTATTATTATTATTTAGTTGTTTTCTATTTGTTCAGCCCCAGATTGCTAATCAATTATTTATTAAATGTAAAATGACCGATTACCTCCGGGACACAGCCTATGTACAAACGCTGTCATTAATGGCATAAATACGTTCACTGATTTTTACTTTTTTAAAACATTTTATTGTGCTGTATTGCAAAATCAATGCCACCAACATAAAACAAAAATCCTAGCCTCTTGGAAAGAATCTATTATTATGCAAACTAGTTGTTTTATTTCGAATTGTAAGGGTGGTGCAGTTATTTCTGCATGTACTTGTTGCACATTGTGGACTTATACTATCATTCTGGATTCTGATTGGTCAGAAGGTGTTAATTACACCACACACACTATCCTTACTTTATAAGGATTTTAATGAGTGAAATAAATATTTGATCCCCTATCAATCAGCAAGATTTCTGGCTCCCAGGTGTCTTTTACACAGGTAATGAGCTGAGATTAGTAGCACAATCTTAAAGGGAGTGCTCCTAATCTCAGTTTGTTACCTGTAAAAAGACACCTGTCCACAGAAGCAATCAATCAATCAGATTCCAAACTCTCCACCATGGCCAAGACCAAACAGCTGTCCAAGGATGTCAGGGACAAGATTGTAGACCTACACAATGCTGGAATGCGCTACAAGACCATCGCCAAGCAGCTTGGTGAGAAGGTGACAACAGTTGGTGCGATTATTCACAAATGGAAGAAACACAAAATAACTGTCAGCCTCGCTTGGTCTGGGGCTCCATGCAAGATCTCACCTCGTGGAGTTTCAATGATCATGAGAACGGTGAGGAATCAGCCCAGAACTACACGGGAGGATCTTGTTAGTGACCATAGTCACCAAGAAAACAATTGGTAACATACTACACCGTGAAGGACTGAAATCCTGCAGCACTCGCAAGGTCCCCCTGCTCAAGAAAGCACACATACAGGCCCATCTGAAGTTTGCCTGAATGATTCAGAGGAGAACTGGGTGAAAGTGTTGTGGTCAGATGAGACCAAAATC
This sequence comes from Cranoglanis bouderius, assembly GCA_023630585.1. NCBI lineage: Eukaryota > Metazoa > Chordata > Actinopteri > Siluriformes > Cranoglanididae > Cranoglanis > Cranoglanis bouderius. The sequence continues at coordinate 1,369,389 of CM042561.1, forward strand.
AAGCTCTTTGGCATCAACTCAACTCGCCGTGTTTGGAGGAGGAGGAATGCTGCCTATGACCCCAAGAACACCATCCCCACCATCAAACATGGAGGTGGGAACATTATGCTTTGGGGGTGTTTTCTGCTAAGGGGACAGGACAACTACACCACATCAAAAGGACGATGGACGGGGCCATGTACCGTCAAATCCTTCCCTCAGCCAGGGCATTGAAAATGGGTCGTGGATGGGTATTCCAGCATGACAATGACCCAAAACACACAGCCAAGGCAACAAAGGAGTGGCTCAAGAAGAAGCACATTAAGGTCCTGGAGTGGCCTAGCCAGTCTCCAGACCTTAATCCCATAAAAAATCTGTGGAGGGAGCTGAAGGTTCGAGTTGCCAAACGTCAGCCTCGAGACCTTAATGACTTGGAGAGGATCTGCAAAGAGGAGTGGGACAAAATCCCTCCTGAGATGTGTGCAACCTGGTGGCCAAGTAAAAGAAACGTCTGACCTCTGTGATCGCCAACAAGGGTTTTGCCACCAAGTACTAAGTCAAAGGGGTCAAATACTTATTTCACTCATTAAAATGCAAATTAATTTATAACGTTTTTGAAATGCGTTTTTCTGGATTTTTTTGTTGTTATTCTGTCTCTCACTGTTAAAATACACCTACCATTAAAATTATACACTGATCATTTCTTTCTCAGTGGGCAAACGTACAAAATCAGCAGGGGATCAAATACTTTTTCCCCCCCACTGTATATACTGTATATATATTTTAGAAAATCTAAAAAGCTCTCACACAAAACAAAAAAATTAAACCTAGCGAATGTTCTGACATTTTTTCCACACAAGAAAAGTATTAACTATACACCACATAAGCATAATCTCTGCCCTTAAACAGCATATAGCAGTGTTCATAAGCATTACACAAATATTTTAGAAAGCAATGCACATACAGTATTAATGATTTACGTAACGTCAAAACTTTCTCTACCTCGTTATTGGCAAGCTGGAACCACGGCTGCTTGCCGTAGGTGAAAATCTCCCATAGGATGACGCCGAAGCTCCATACGTCGCTCTCAGTAGTGAATTTGCGGTACATTATGCTTTCAGGAGGCATCCAGCGAATAGGAAGCATCGTATGACCTCCAACCTGTTAAGAGTGTGCAGGAAAAAAGAGGATCAGATAGTAACCTGACGACATACCACACAGCGGTAACTGTAGCTGTGAATCATTTCGCTACTCCTGTTTGCTGATAAAGACACTGAACATGGGCTTCAGTGAAACATGATAAAATCCTGTTTATGAAATTTCATTACAAATGTAAAACTGCATTAGTTTTCTATTTACAGCAGGCTGACTTAACACCCATTCCCAACAAGCGAACGCAATTATTATTATATTTTACACTAATGGCATTAAAACATGCCCCCATTTTTGTGTTTAGCACTTGATCTGTTCAGCTCATAATTCCCTAATATTGTTTCTTATATTTGTATTAAAGTGGAATGCAGGCTTGTTACTGGCTCTGGGAGTTTTGCAGAAAAATCAATAAAAATAAAGTGGCTAGTTTGACACAAAAGTGCTTTCTGTGTTCTGAGGGCCCTGATAGGGGTTTTGGTTGGGGTCACTAAAGGTTGCACTTCAAAACACCCTTGGTGGCAAGTAACATTTGTCATAATTTAATAAACACAGTTTCAGAAATACTGTATCAGGTTTAATGGCAGTCTTTTTTCATGTTAAAGGAACATTAAAGCAATATAGAGACCAGGAAATATAAGAAAACAGGATCTTTAGGAATATCGGCTTCTGAGACCTCTGGTAGCACAGGAACATCGAGACATGGGACATTGGTAATATGGGAATATGTCAACATGAAACACTGGCAATATAGGACAACAGGGACATAGAACTTTGGGTAGATAAAACTCTAGAAACCCAAGGCCCTAGAACAAGGGTCTGTTAATATATGGCACTGAGAACAGAGAACCATTGAAACAAAAGACCATGGGAACAAAGGTACTTGTGGACATTGAACTCTGGGAACATCAGAACCATGAATATGGGACTGTGGAATGATAGGGCCCTGGGACATGGAACTCTGGTAACATATAGAAACATAGGAGTCTTGGAACCTTTGCTGTATGACCCTTGAAAAATGAGGCACATGGGAATATAGCCCATTGTGAACATAGGGCCCTGAGTGCATAATGCTCTGGGAGCACAGAACCCTGGAAACATAGGACTTTGGGAATTAAAGATTATGTGAAAATAAGCCAGTGGAAACATAGAACCCTGGGAACATAAGGCTCTGGGGAGACAGAACCCAGGAAATAGAGGACTCTGGGAACATAAGATGCACAGGACATAAGGAACCCAGGAAACAAGACTGTGGGAATTAAAGATCATGGTAACATAAACTACTTGGAAAATCTGACCCTGGGAACATAAGGCTCTGGGGACATAGAGCCCAGGAAATAGAGGACTCTGGCAACATAAGATCCTGAGGACATAGAAGTCAAGGAACATAGGACCTGGGAATCTGTGACCCCAAGAACATAGAACACTGGGAATATAGTGTTCCGAGAACACTGGACTCTGGGAACGTAGGGTCTGGAAACATAAGACTCTGGGAACATTGCATATAGGACTCTGGGAACTTAGGTCTCCAGGAGCATGTCCTGAAAACAAAAGACCCTGGGGGAAAAGTTTTAGGGTACACAGACCCTTGTAACATATAGCTTTGGAACTATGGGGGACCTAGGACCCCAGGAAATGTAGAACCTGGGAACATGTAGGACCCTGGTTACTTAATGCTTTGGGAACATGGAACCCTGAAAACTTATGACTGACCTTTATGAGAAGATTGGTTAAGAGAGAGAAAAGCAGGAGAAAAAAAAAGACAGAGAAAAAAATAAAAAATGTGTTGAAGGACTTTGACAGCTTCAGAGCGCTGAGAGACTGAAATGAAGTGGTGCTTCAGGCCAGATACTAATCGATTAAAACAATGTGGCTTTAATCATCACTGCACCGGACCGGATTAGTCTGAAATCTATTTCCTCTTGGTGTGGATGGAAGTGTGTTAATTATATCTGTGGTACGATCAGCAACGGTGATGTTTTGATGATAGCCACACCGTTATTGTGGCTTTCATCTCTTAAGTGGCAGCTGTGTGCTGATTACACAGCTCATTAGTGCAGTTCACATGCAACAAAGGGCTTCACACACACTGTCAGAGAGTATTAGTAAGAGTCAGTGTGGCACTACATACAAGCGGATATAAAAATCTGCTTTCACTACTAAGAACCAAATTATCAAATATAAATACAACAAGAAGTTTTCCTGTTGTGTGAGTTATAAAGATGGATTAAAGTGTGTGTCCCTGTCTTTCTTTGTCTTCGTCCATACAACTGTACTAAATGTTATATTAAAATTAGTACACCACTAATAGGCACATTTCCACCACAAAAACCTTGTCACGAATTCAGCAATCAGGGTCGGTTTAGTTCCAAGAAGACTGAAGTATAGGCCATGGGGGGAAAATGGCTCTGGGAAAATAGAGAACACAGGCCACTTGCAAAATAGGACCTATAGGGAATATAGGCCCCTTCAAATGTAGGACCCTTGAAGCATAGGACTTGGCAACATATGACTTGGGAATGTAGATTCCTGGGAATGTGGTGCATTGTGAACATAGAACTCTGGTTAAATAATGTCTTGGTTATTTAATGCACCAGAACAATTTTACTTTATAGGCTGTAATTCCAGGAAACTTGAAACCTGAAGTGCCATGAACAAAGGGCCTTGGTAACATAAGGAATATGTTCTATCTATACCTTTGAAAAGTAGGACCCTTGCAACATAGGACCTGGGAACGTAGTACCTGGAAACATAGTACTCTAACCCATCAGACCCTTGGAACATAGGACTTTGGAACATAGGACCTGGGAATGTAGTACTCTAGAACCATCAGACCCTTGGAACACAGGACTTGGGAATGTAGGACTTGGAAATGTAGTTCTCTAGCAACATTAGACCCTTTAAATATATGACCCAGGAATGTAGGACTTAGGAACATTGGACCAGGGAAAGCAGTACTCTAGCAACATAAGGCCCTTGGAACAAATGACCTGGGAACGTAGTACTCCAGCAACACCAGACCCTGGGAACATAGGACCTGGGAACATAGGGCTTGGGAACATAGGACCTGGGAACATAGTACTTTAGCATCATCAGACCCTTGGAACATAGGACTTGGGAACGTAGTACTTTAGCATCATCAGACCCTTGGAACATAGGACTTGGGAACGTAGTACTTTAGCATCATCAGACCCTTGGAACATAGGACTTGGGAATGTAGGACCTAGGAATGTAGGCCCTAAGAATATAGGGCCTCTAGCAACATCAGACCCTTGGAACATAGGACCTGGGAATGTAGGACTTAGGAATGTAGTTTCTCTAGCAACATTAGACCCTTTAAACATAGGACCCGGGAATGTAGGACTCAGGAACATAGTTTCTCTAGCAACATCAGACCCTTGGAACATTAGACCCTTGGAACATCAGACCCTGGGAACATCAGACCCTGGGAACATCAGACCCTTGGAACGTAGTACTCTAGCAACACCAGACCCTGGGAACATAGGATCTGGGAAAATAGGGCTTGTGAACATTGGACCTGGGAAAGTAGTACTCTAGCAACATCAGACCCTTGGAACACAGGACCTGGGAATGTAGTACTCTAGCAACATCAGACCCTTGGAACATAGGACCTGGGAATATAGGACCTCTAGCAACATCAGACCCTTGGAACTTCAGACCCTTGGAACATAGGACCTGGGAAATTTGTACTCTAGCAACATCAGACCCTTGGAACTTCAGACCCTTGGAACATAGGATCTGGGAAATTTGTACTCTAGCAACATCAGACCCTTGGAACATAGGACCTGGGAACATAGGACCTCTAGCAACATCAGACCCTTGGAACTTCAGACCCTTGGAACATAGGACCTGGGAAATTTGTACTCTAGCAACATCAGACCCTTGGAACTTCAGACCCTTGGAACATATGACCTGGGAAATTTGTACTCTAGCAACATCAGACCCTTGGAACATAGGACCTGGGAACGTAGGACTTGGGAATGCAAGACTTAGAGTGAGACTAATGTCTCACTCTGTCTGAAAAATGGACGTCCAATTAATATAAACAGAGTTTTTTAAAATTGTTTTATTAATAAATGTATTTTTATTTTAAATGTTTTTATGGATCACTGGAGTTTGTAGTGGGGAAAAACCCCAATAATTTAAAACACCACATTAATTTCAGCACATTCATGCATCAAAGCAAAGCATTAAAGAACAGTAGAGTTTAAGTCTAAGCATCCTCCATGTTTGCTGCATCACCATGTTTCTATGTGCTGAAATTAAGTCATCATCAAGCAGTCTGCATTCTTTTGTCTTCCATAATTGTCACGTTGGTTCCTCAAAAGGTTCCAGAATATCAGCAGAGGTGCAATAGTGTTCACATGAGACTCCTGAGCCCATGCTTTGGGGAACACAGTGGTTAAAGTCATGAGAAAGACAGAATGGATGCCAAGCACTGGTTAGCTAATGACTATGGATAATGAATTAGCTAGCATGGAGCCATTAAGCCATTTAGGAAAATGAGAAACGAGGCAGAATTTCAAGTCAGGAATATCAACATTTTCAGTAATTACACTTAGCATCAACCGCTAACGGGAAGTTCTGTGAGTTCTGCCATATCGATGTGAAGGAAACAGGGGAACAGGGCCAGTGTGCTCATCAGACACACGTCCCTGCTCTCGGTTCACAGTGATCCCTTCATCTCAGGAGACAGCTCATAACGGAGATGCCAATGAGGTGGAACAAACAGACATCAGTGCTCTTTATGTCCCGCCATATTTCTCTCCCTCTTCTCTTTCTCTCAGCTTTTGAGGTTTTCTGCAATTTTCAGCTTTTTTCTTCACTGTGCAGAACTGCTTCATGATCTATGTATTAATTTCTTTATAAGTAATTATCTCTTTGTACAAAACATTGCTGTTAACTGAGTCAGATTTTTGTAAGATAGTGTTTTGGTTTTTTGCTAGTCAATGGTTTAGCTTTTTTCTACTGAGTTCTTTTTAGTAAACGTTTACATTTTTTGCTAGTGAGATTGTTAACCTTTTACTAGTGAGTGTTAGCTTTTTGCTATTGAGAGATTTAACCTTTTGCTAGAGTGTTTTAGCTTTTTGCTAGTGAGAGTTTTAACCTTTTGCTAGAGTGTTTTAGCTTTTTGCTAGTGAGAGTTTTAACCTTTTGCTAGAGTGTTTTAGCTTTTTGCTAGTGAGAGTTTTAACCTTTTACTAGTGAGTGTTAGCTTTTTGCTACTGAGAGATTTAACCTTTTTGCTAGTGATTGTTTTAGCTTTTAGCTAATGAGTTTGGCTTTTTCAGAGTAAATTTTGAGAGCGTTTAAGAGTGTTTTGGGTTTGTGCTAGCAAGAGTTTTAACTTTTTGCTAGTCAGTGTTATGGCTTTTTGTTTGGTATCATTTTGGCTTTTTTCTAGTGGGAGTTCTGTATTTTTGCCAGTGAGATATATATATATATATATATATATATAGTATTTTGGCTTTTCCTTACTGAACAATTTGGTTTCTGGCTAGTAAATGTTTTGGATTTCGCTAGCCAGTGTTTTGTCGTTATACCAGTGATTGTTTTGTCCTGTGATGTGCTGCTTTTAGCATCAAGGAGAAGACATGGTTGTATTCACCTGATCAACCAGAGGTGAAGATTACAAGATGATTTTTACAATCTACTAGAAGAAGTGAGGCTGGCTTGTGAACATCACGACCAGTATATTTGTATTTATTTTGTTACCCTATGTACAGGTACAGGTTGCACAATCATAACTTCACAGCGTATAGAAAGTGAATGGAATTTTTGGTTTTCCTCTTGTTTCTTTTGTTTTTTTGGGGTTTTTTTTTTGCTAACAAAAATATGTTGGCTTTTTTGCCTGCAAGTGTCTTATTTGTGCTCGTTTGTTTGTGCCAGAGCAGCGTGAAGGCTAAATGAATGGATTAGCTTTTTATTAATCTAATTCATTTGCGTCTGGCCATCTCCCAGCAGCTCCTTCCTACATGGAACAACACGGAGCAGATAAATGCAGCGGGGGCCGACGGCAGGGGACTCGTCTGGAAACAGAATTACAGACGACAGGGAAGGTGACGAGAAGCGTCAATGCAATCTCAAAAGGGCAGCGTATTGAAAAGCAGAACAATTAGAAAGCATTTGACATGCTGAGAACAGGAAGTGAGTCATGCTGCAATTGTGTCGCTAAATCAATAGCATGGCTAATCTACTGAATGGCTTGTGAGAAAGTTGACACACACACACACACACACACACACATACACACACACACACACACTTTGAGAGACTAATAAAATACTGATAATTGAGATTTCTCCTAAGCTTGGAATATACAGTATCACATTTCATTTATATACAGTAAACATAAATCAAAGTGCTTTTAGGGTTCTATAGTTCCACAGTTCTATGTTTCCATGGTCCTACTGTTCTCGGGTCACATGTCTCCAGTCTTCTAGCATCCTATCTTTTCTGGGTCCTATCTTTCCAGGATCCAGTGTTTTCCCCAACTATGTTCCCAGGTTCCTAGGGTGTTTCTCGTGTCCTATGTTCCCAGAGTCCTGTGTTCCCAGGACCTTTAATTTCTAGGATCCTATATTCACAGCATCCTATTTTTCCAGGGTTCTATATTTCCAGGACCTTTAATTTCCAGGATCCCATGTTTGCCCAAGCACTCTGTTCTCAGTTGTCCTATGTTCCTAGGATGTTTCCAGGCTCTTATGCTCTCAGGAGCATAATCATCCCAGAACCAGAAAAAATTCCAGGTTCTGGTATTCACAGGGCCTTGTTTTTGTAGGGCCCTATTTTTCAACTCCCTATATTTCCAGGATCCTATCTTTCCCAGAGACTCATGTTCTCAGGACCTTCAGTGTCCACGGTCATATGTTTCTAGAGCCTTTAATTTCCGGGGTCTTATGTTCCAGGAGCCGGTGTTTCACCAGGGACTATGTTCTCATGTTCCTTGGATGTTCCTAGGATTCCTGGGATATTTCCAGAGTTGTATGTTCCCAGGACCTTTAGTTTCCAGGGTCCTATCTTTCCAGAAACGTTGTTGCTCCAAGGTCATATGTTTCTAGAACATTTAATTTCCATCTTTCCAGGGTTCTACATATACATTGTCTTATGTTTCCAGAGTTCTATGTTCCAAGGACCTTTAATTTTCCAGGTTTTATATTTCCAGGATCCGCTGTTTTGCCAGGGACTATGTTCTCAGGTTCCTTGGATGTTCCTAGAATTCCTGGGATGTTTGCTGAGTCCTGTGTTCCCAGGACCTTTAGTTTCCATGGTCCTATCTTTCCAGAGTCCTTTGGTTCCAGCGCCCTATGCTCCCATGGTTCTGTTCCCAGGATCCTATGTTCCTAGAACCTTTCATTTCCATGGTTTCCATGATTTACTTTACTTTCCAGGGTCTAGGGACTTCCTAGTTTCCTAGTCCCAACGCTCCCATTATTCTATATTCCAAGCTTCTATGTTCCCAGCACCTTTAATTCCCAGACTCCTATGTTTCCAGACTTCTATGTTCCCTTGGCCAGTATTTTCATGATGATTATGTTCTATGTTCCCAGTATTCCATATATATATATATATATATATATATATATAATAAATTATAGCTGTTTTCTTTCCGCACACTTTGTTTCTCTCGCTCCCGGTTGTTTCCCTTCAGTTATTTCTTCCCAATCTGTCTCCTGGATCTGCGTTGTAAGAAGAAGGGAAGCGGTGACGGATATGGAGTGTGACGGCGGCATTGTCGCCACACGGATGTTCGCTGTAATGCGGGTTAATTGAACCTGCGGCCGTGCGCTAAACTCTGTATTCGAGTCATGAAATCATTCTGACAGCCGCAAAAGCCTCGTTTAATGCAGCAGCTACGGAATCGTGTTGGATCCGCCGAGATCCGTAATTACATCTGTTTGTTATTGTTAAAAATCGGCCCGTTTCAAGGTCGCTGAAGGAAACTTCATCAAAGTAACAAACACCCCAATTCCCTTCTCACCAAGAAACAAGTTGTTTTTTTTTCCCCTGCCTTCCTGCTAACCCGGAGAGATAAACAGTGTTACTTTAGATCATTTAGAATAAAAACGTGGCCCATTTAGCAAACTTTACTCACACTGTGTTAATCTGAGAAATCTGTGTATTCATTATCTGCAGATTTATTATTACTTTAAAGCAGGGGTCGGGAAACTGTGGCTCTTTCAGTGATTGCCAATGGCTCGACGGCGGGAATAAATAAATAAAAGCAATTACGAATCACGAAAGCTAGGGTGTCGATTCAGTTAAAACTTTACATATTTTTAAATATTACTTAATTCATAATCGGTGAGCGTTTGTCATGTAGACACCAACCAATCGTGATGTGGCACAAAAAGCTCAAATTTCATTGGACAATGTGGAGTAGAGCAGTAATTTCCTGGTCTAATTCATAAATCGGTTGAAGACTATGTATCGTTCTTTCCAGTCCGAAGGGACAGATGAATTCACATTTGTGGAAGTCGCATTAATGGTAAGTAGTACCATTTACTCTCACTCAAGTACTGCATCTTGTATTGATTTACCGTTTGATAAAATTATCATAGTTGGTTAAGTGAAGTGCCACCTACAGGCCTATTAGGTGAAGTGCAGGCTGTTAGGTCAAGAACATGTAAAATGTGAAATGGCCTTTATTACATCACCACTTTTTAATAACTACACAATAATAGTAAAGATAATAACTATAACAATAAGAAGAAGCATATAAAAATGTCCAAAAATATGTTAATATTTCTCTGGCTCTGTAAAGAAAAAATCTTAACTTTTTTTTTTTTTTTGCCTTTTATGGCTCTGCAAGCTGAAAAGGTTCCCAACCTCTGCTTTAAATATATTTTATTTTTTATTTTAAAGACCTCGCTTACTTTAAGACACATCACAGAGGATTAAAAAAAAAAGGATTACAGAAAAGTGCTTAAAAAACCCCCAACAATAATAAGTTAAGTAATAAGTACAATAATAGTAAAGAGCGAGAATAAAAACGAGAATGTAAACAAGGCTTTAAAGAGAAAAAATAATCAAGAGAAAAATGTTTAGAAACATGTTCAATACAAGAAAAAAATAAATAACTGACATGAAAATATTAAATATTAAACATTATTTTTGTGCTAAAATGAGGGAAAAGTTTCCACATGCGTAGTTATATATTCAACAGATAAATAAATAAAATAAAATAAAAAATAGGACTTAGTTGTTGCTCTACCCGTGACTGTTTTTGATTAAAAAATCAATATTAAAAAAAAGAAAAAGTAAATACTACTACTATGATTACTACTACTACTACTACTAATAATAATAATAATAAAGCACAGTGGGTGATATTTAATTGAAGAGCAAATAATAATATAAATAAAACATTTATTACTATTGTTTTGTGTTGTAACAAATAATAATTATAATATATACAGTATTTAGCTAAAATGTTAATATATATATTACTTATTATTCAATGATTTATTAATGATTTAACATAATTACATAAAACTACCAAATATAGTAGCATATTAGTATACAGTTAAATGAGAGAGAATAATAAAAAGAAGTTTACTTTACCTTTTGCGCAAATCAATATCTTTGCATGAATGATTTATTTCTCATTAAATACTTAACACCTTTCAGCGTTTCTTTTAAAGCAGTTCGTCCGTGTAAAAAGCACCACTATGTTTGTGAAACGGCGTAAACAGATGGACACGTTACATACAAAGCCACAGGCTGCATTTCTCACACAATATTCCCGGCTGTCAAAGAAAAATGAAACATGAGCCAAGTTTAGCGAAGTAATTATCAATCGATCACAATTTACAAACCCCAGATCCAGGATGAATGTGGACTGTGTGACCATCTGAAGGTTAATTAATCACCCCGTTCTGCTCACGGCATCTTTATGGGAGATAAATTTGAGTTCGAAACCAATTATAGAACGAGGTGTGGTGCAGTTTAGTTCGGGTCTGGTGGAAAAGTAAATAAATACGCTTTGAAAACAAATTCAGCGTGATGTTTCTTTTTATTTTATCCAGAGCTAAGGAAGTTCGCTAGCAGGTGTAATAACGCAGAGAATCGTTCAGTCATGTGACTGAATAATGCCCGACTTTATTGTATTAATGCTGATGTTACCGTAACGCTGAGCGATGAAGCCGAGTTACTGTTACCAACATGTACGTATGCACCCAAGTGTTTTATTCCTCTTACACCAATTATTTGTTTATTAAAGAATGACATTTAATTCTGTGAAACAAGTTAGTTCGTGTTCTCGCTTACGTTGTGGCAGCTATAAACTCGTTTCCTCACCAGCCTCTCTTTATTCTCTCTCTCTTCATATTAATAAGATTTAAAAAAAAAAAAAAAAAAAAAGAAAGAAACACAAAAAGCTCGTCATGTTACCGAGAAACCACAAACAAGCGTAAACTCCTCTGTCTGACTGTTACAAAGCGCTGACACTGGAGACTCCTTCCATAAATCACAAACAATCACAAAGATAACTCCGCGAAATCCTGTACGGACCGATATAGTATATGACATGCAGAGCGGCATTCCCTGCGGCGACTCACCCGGTAGTAGTCAGTGCTGTAGATGTCTCTCGACATTCCGAAGTCTCCGATCTTGACCAGAAGCCCATTCCCCACCAGGCAGTTGCGTGTCGCCAGGTCTCTGTGCACAAAGTGCTGAGACGCCAGGTACACCATGCCTGCCGCGATCTGAGTGGCTATGTGCAGCATCTGAGACAGACCCAGCTCCCCGTTCGTCTGCAGCGGCTGTCCGTCAACCAGGATCGTCGCGTCGGGACCGTGAGCTCTGTTAGGAAACAGAACGAAATACGGAACATTTATTTTGTCATGACATGTATTATAGCTTAAGGACACATACAGAGCCCTCCGCTAATATCGGCCCCCTCGGTAAATATGAGCAAAGAAGGCTGTGAAAATTGTCTTTATTGTTTAACCTTTTCATCTTTTGTGCAAAAAATTCACGAAAATTCTCTGCTCTGATGGATATCAAACAACTGCAAACACAACACAGGTTTATCTATATATAAAAAAATAATAATAAAATAAAAATGGTTAAATATAGGTTCGCAACAATTTTAGTCAATACTTTGTGCTGCCTCCCTTTACCAAGATAACAGCTCTGAGTCTTCTCCTATAATGCCTGATGAGGTTGGAGAATACATGGCAAGGGATCTGAGACCATTCCTCCATACAGAATCTCTCCAGATCCTTCACATTTTGAGGTCCACGCTGGTGGACTCTCCTCTTCAGTTCACCCCACAGGTTTTCTATGGGTTTCAGGTCAGGGGACTGGGATGGCCAGGGCAGGACCTTGATTTTGTGGTCAGTAAACCATTTTTGTGTTGATTTTGATGTATGTTTTGGATCATTGTCCTGCTGGAAGATCCGACCACGGCCCATTTGAAGCTTTCTGGCAGAGGCAGTCAGGTTTTCATTTAATATCTGTTGATATTTGATAGAGTCCATGATGCCATGTATCCTAACAAAATGTCCAGGTCCTCTGGCAGAAAAACAGCCCCAAAACATTAAAGAGCCACCACCATATTTAACCGTGGGCATGAGGTACTTTTCCATATGGCTACCTCTCTGTGTGCACCAAAACCACCTTTGGTGTTTATTGCCAAAAAGCTCTATTTTGGTTTCATCTGACCATAGAACCCGATCCCATTTGAAGTTCCAGTAGTGTCTGGCAAACTGAAGACGCTTGAGTTTGTTTTTGGATGAGAGTAGAGACTTTTTTCTTGAAATCCTCCCAAACAACTTGTGGTGATGTAGGTGACTTCGGATTGTAGTTTTGGAGACTTTCTGACCCGAAGACGCAACTAACTTCTGCAATTCTCCAGCTGTGATCCTTGGAGATTTTTTGGCCACTCGAACCATCCTCTTCACAGTGTGCTGAGACGATATAGACACACGTCCAATTCCAGGTTGATTCATAACATTTCCAGTTGACTGGAACTTCTTAATTATTGTCCTGATGGTGGAAATGGGCATTTTCAATGCTTGTGCTATTTTCTTAGCACAAAACAGCACAAGCACTGAAAATGCCCATTTACCAAGGGTGCCAATATTAGTGGAGGGCACTGTAGCTACGAAGCTGGACTGATTTGGCTGGCACTATTTTGATGATGTCATAACGTTGCTCCTGTTCAGGATATCCAACAGTCCGGTTTACACTTTTTGCAGCCGTGTATTTATTCAGGTGTCTGATATTTTCACTTCACGATGAACGGAGATGAAGAAACATTTTAATATGACTTATGACTTGATTTCTCAATTATTAGTGAGCTGTTCCCAAACTTTTTGGGCAAACGACCCTAGAAGGACATCGTAATTGTTTTGCGACTGCAAGCCTTCGTATTTTTATTTTTTCAGATTTATAACATGGAAATGTTTCAGCATATTTTTCTTGCCTTGTTGTTTTACATGCTGAGTCAGCATTCTTGAGGAACATCAGAGGTGCAGGACAGAGAAACTTATCCATTCTATTGATGGGACTTTTATGGCTATAACTTCTACACTAGTGCAGCGTGTCAGGATAGTAAAAAAAAAACAAAACAAATGCTAACCTAGCGAGTGAAAGCTAACCTAGCATGCGTAGCTACTGTGTAACTCTGATCATGAATCCTGATTCTCTGCTTGAGCAGCATGGTAGGCGGAGTCTCAGACAGACAGCTGTCAATCAAACATATTTACTCATTTGAATAGTAGGCCACGTCCATTAGGATACTTTTCAGATTGGACTACTAGTGTGTTCAGCTGCTCTTAAGCAGGAATTTATCTTTTATTTATTAATTTATTTTTTATTCAAATTACTGGATGCTTAAAATCTGAACTCTGGTATCATGAAACATATATATTGTTAGAAATAATTACAAATATTTATGCTTTATAATTTGGGATTTATATGGTAGATGAACCTGATAAACTGGAAATTCAGCATGTATTTATCTGTATTTTCTTAAGTTTGGGTTAAATGGAACATGTTTTATCGTATTTAGACTTTGCTGCATGTTTAATACAAGTTAGAACCTGGTATTTATTAGTTTTTTTGTCGCTCCTTTGTCAGCCAATCAGAAAACACTGCATTCGGATTACTTTAATGAAGAATCATGGAATTTTCCATGACAGGAAACTGAAAGTCCAATAGTTATTCCAACGCTAACGGCATTATCCTCCTCACAAGGCCTGCAATCCAGTCACGAACGCTCTCTCCATCATGCAGAACCGGCGCTCTGTGCCAACGTAACAGCATGCAGGACCTCGAGGGAACCCAGGAGCATAATTCTCAGTACTGTGTGTGTGTGTGTGTGTGTGTGTGTGTGTGTATTCCGGTGTCATCATGTTATTCTCTTAATCCAGGCAGAGGGAGTTAGAAAGCGATTCGCGCTCCCAGGACTGGTCTTGTCAAAACCGATGTACACGGTGTATCATCTCGCATTGTGTTTCTCGCGCAGTTCCTCTGCAGAAAGCTTGTTCCTCATCCATCACGCTCTGATCACTCGCGCCGACAGGAAATGAAATCCGCTCCATCTCATCCCGTCCTCGTCGCCATCGAAACGAGACCAAAAGGCCGCGGTCGGTGTCGGATTTTCATAAAAGCGATTAAATATTACGCGAGAAAGATCACGGGAGAGAGGAGAGAATTACACCCACGCCTGCGAGTGTGGATGAACAGAGACGAGCGAGACGGGAACACTCGCTGGGGGTTTGGATAATAAAGAAGGTGCATTGTTAGGGATGTGGTTTTAGGTCACGCGCAGTACTCAAATACAGCTAACAATTTAAAGCTTATAGATGCTAGTTTTTTTTTTTTGTTTTTGTTTTTTTTAAAGCTTTTTTAAAGCTACATTAGCCTTGTACTGTAGGTTTGTTACCAGTTTTTACTTTTATAAGCTAATTTCAATTTGGTTTTTAGTTTTAGTCTTTTGGTGGGAAATAGATCATATTGTATATATTTTTTGTCATTTGTTTATTGTTAGCTTTAATCTAGAATTAGCTGACGACAAGCTAGTGCAGTTTTAATCGCTAAAACTTGAATTTTGATCATTTCCTTTTTCACGTGTTGTAAAGTGTTTTTGCAGTCGGAAATCTTTGTAATTTTTACCAAAAATACATGCAGTATAACCTCGTTTTTATTATTATTATTATTTTTTTTAGAACTATGAAGCGTTAGCATGAACACGCAAATCAGAGAAAACAGCTAGCTACTCCAGAGTCTAGCTAACAGTTCCTGCATCTTTTTTGCCTCACCTCGTGCTTTTGCATCAAATATTTCTCTTCTATAATCACCTTTCCAAACTTCCACCTTCCAAACAAAAAAGGCTTCATCTTTTCCCCCTGAAGGACCAGTTCTGACATTTTCATACCTGCGTATCATTTTAATTCATTGAGAAAAATGTCATTGCATTCCTTCATATATTCTAGAGTAGATGTTTGAGTAGATCGTTTGGTTTGCCTCATGGGGAAAAAAAAAAAATCACCAACAAATATGACTCGTTAAGAAAGTAACCCCGCACCAATGTCTCGTCTGATTGGCTGTATTCGAGGTAAGAACATTCTGTTTTCAGTGTTCATGTCTTTAAGTGGAAAGTCTGGATTTCTCCAAGCTGGAAGACGAGAGGTTTAGATGATAAACAAAGCAGGATGAACTTTGAGGAACTCCATCAGTTTGTTTAGGTTTCAGGTAGCTAGAATTCAACAACAATACAAGGATTTCTCAAATGTATCATAAATAATTTTACACCCAATATGTCTATTTAATTATTTTTAGTTGAGGTTGGTGTACTGGCTCTTAAATAACTCTCAGAATATTTGTGCTTTCAAAGACAGTTTTAAAATAATAATAATAATAATAATAATAGTCTATAAATCTTGCACAATGGAATGTCCACATGGCTAACAGGAAAGCTGTAGATCTTCAGCAAGACCAGAACACGAACATACCTGAGGAACTTGTTGAGATCTCCGTGTTTCATGTATTCGAACACCATGATGAGCGGGTCTCCATCCACGCAAACTCCGTAAAACTTCACGATGTGCTCGTGCTGCAGGTTGGTGAGGAGCTCGGCCTCGCGTTGGAAATCCTTCCTCGCCGCCAGCGTGGGATCCTTCAGGGTCTAAAGACATAGACGGATATCCATAATAGGTTTTAGATAAGAGGAAACGATGACATGCTGCTTCAATTTAACATAAATTATACTGGAGTGAACCATGGTGAAGTTTTCTGTAAGGATAAATGTGTTTATTTATCATTTATGGAAGGCGTCTCCAGTTCCAGTGCTTTGTAACAATCAGAGATAAAGCTGTAACTCCTCTCTCTTTTATTTCATTAAGCACACTGCATCTTACATGAGACGTTCAAACATATTTCAACTTCATACAGAAATTTCAAATATTATTTTTTGTTGAATAATAATCCCAATTTTAATTTTGTCCGAGTCAAACCCAGTGTTATGAGTGTTAAAAAAGTTTTCCAAAATGGCGTCCTATGATACCTTGTCTGAAAGCCGAACATCCCCCTACCACTACCACCCTATCGATCCTACCACTGTAGAAAGCAAATCTTTCTCTCTCTCTCTCATTGATCTCCACCACTTGATCTATCATCATCATCATCACCATCATCATCTCCTTCCCGATGGATCCGTCGTATCGTTCTCGGGTTAATACGCTGAGGTACTATTAACCAGATCTTTAAAGAGCCCTGACCTTGTGTAAGTGGAGAGGAAAGTCACACCGGTCATCTCTTACCTTCACGGCGACGAGCATCTTGTCGTTGGTGGGACTGAGATTATAACACTCTGCCAGGAAGACCTTCCCAAAGGCGCCTTCGCCGAGCTCGCGCTTCAACACGATGTCCCGTCGCTTTATGTGCTGCACGTCTGCAGAGGAAAAAGAAACAAGATCTGATTTCTGTATGACGTAGAGTTGAGACAGAGACACTGTGTCCCTCTAACATTTATTCTTAAAATCTTGCAAGATGATCAATATAAGCCATGCTGGTGGAAACCTGACCGCCAAAAAGCCCCCGTTAATGCATAAAGATCCTCCTGATGGCAGTTCTTTTGCCCATGAAAAATGTTCATGGAAGAAAATAAAGAAGCAAAAATCGAATAAAAACGTATTCAGAATTTTTTTCACCAAAGAAGGACCACTAACTGTGGAAGATCCCCTCAAAACCTTTCCATCAGACCTCATCATATCAAAATGATTTGTCAGAAAGCGTTGATTTATTTTTAATAACAGCATGACACCATAATGCACTTTTATCTGCAAGGGGAAAAAGTTTGGAAAGCCCTTAGATAACTGCAATAAGCAGATGCTAATTAATTTCTTAGTATTTTGCAACGAGAATTTTATTAAAATTTCCAACCACCTCAGGCATAAAAAACATAAACAGTCTCATGATAATGATAACTATTTTTATTACTATTATTCTCCATTCTTTTTTAAAATCTAACTTTTCACACATGAGCAGAAGATAAGAACATGAAGCCCATGAGGCAGGACTGAATTCAAATGAATCAAGAGAGAGGGAGGGAGAGAGCGAGGGATTGAGCAAGCTGTGTGGTAAAAGGTGAAAGTGTGAAGTGGATCTCGGCGAGTGTAATTTGTAAAGCGGCGAGACCTGTCACTCAATGCGATAACGCGGCTCAGGGGGAGACGACGCCATCGAAACCATCGCTCAGGAGGAATTTATAGATACCGAACTCCCCGCCGATCCCATGGACCTTCAAACATATCAGATCGTTCTGCTGCATGAACACAAGAAAAAGCAAGATCACCTGGTTTTCACCTGCGTGTCCATATCCTCCTCAGGTCACCTTCTCATTCCTAGTGCTCTAAATCTCTCTTCTGTCTGTTCACAGTCATTTCTGTGAAGCCTCAAATGAAAAGAATATTTTCATCCTCTGAGACTGAAAACAATGAAATTGGAGGCTTCTACTCACAAACACCACCAAAACATAATATCTAGTTTAGAGTGAGGGGCTGGGTTTAGGGTTAGAGTGGGGGGCGGGGTTTAGGGGAAGAATGGGGGCAGGGTTTAGGGTTAGAGTGTGGGTTTAGGGGTAGTGTGGGGGAAGGGTTTAGGAGTAGAGTAGGGGGTGGGGTTTAGGGGTAGACTGGTCGGGGCTTAGTGGTAAAGGGAGAGGTCAGAATGAGGGGTAGGTTTTAGATTTGGAGTGAAAGGTCAGAGTGAGGGATGGGGTTTAGGGTTAGAGTGGGGGTTTAGGGTTAGAGTGGGGGTTTAGGGTTAGAATGGGGGCAGAGTTTAGGAGTAGAGTAGGAGGCGGGGTTTAGGGGTAGACTGGTCGGGGCTTAAGGTTAGAGTGAGAGTTCAGAGTGAGGGGCGGGGTTTAGGGTTAAAGTGAGAGTTCAGAGTGAGGGGCAGGGTTTAGGGTTAGAGTGAGAGTTCAGAGTGAGGGGCGGGGTTTAGGGTTAGAGTGAGAGTTCAGAGTGAGGGGCGGGGTTTAGGGTTAGAGTGAGAGTTCAGAGTGAGGGGCGGGGTTTAGGGTTAGAGTGAGAGTTCAGAGTGAGGGGTGGGGTTTAGGGTTAAAGTGAGAGTTCAGAGTGAGGGGCGGGGTTTAGGGTTAGAGTGAGAGTTCAGAGTGAGGGGCGGGTTAGGGTTAAAGTGAGAGTTCAGAGTGAGGGGTGGGGTTTAAGGCTAGAGTGAGAGTTCAGAGTGAGGGGCGGGGTTTAGAACAACGACAGGGTTTAGTAAACATAGTTTTACTAAATCCAATAATGCAAATACTAATTAATACTAAATACTAAATAATGCATGAAGTTTACACCAACCTGTTTACACACACACACACACACACACACACACACACACACACACACACCCTCACAGTTGAGAGTGTTTGTGCTCCATATGGCTAACATTACAGCAACATCTGCTATTTACTCAAAGTGGTCCATCATCACTAACCGTCTATGCTGGAACCTCACACACACACACACACACACACACACACACACACACACACACACACACACACACACCAAATATAAATCATAGAGGCCCCTTTTCAGTAGATCCATATCAGTATTACTTTGAGCTGATAGATTATTAATATTGTATTATTAACTTTCTGATGAATTAGCGCTGTTCTTATAGCTTTAGGGTTTTTTGGGGGGTCAATCGTTGAAAGGTTCGTTTGGATTGTGTACTCATTAATGTCAGAGCAACAGAACCGATCAGGAACACACTGGTCTTCCAAACACTCTGGGAAGGAGAAATCTTTCAAGCATACTTTCAAGAACTGGGCAAGAACCATTCAAGGGTTCTTCAAGGGTATATTGGATAATGCATGGATCTGGGCTTCCAAAAAAAGGTTCTACTCTGAACTTTTTTTTTTTATCAGTAGAAAAACATCTCTGTATGGTTCTAATTTTTCTGTGTGTAGGATATATTATCAGTGTTTGGATAAAGAATTAGAGAAAAGCACATAATTTGATTATTGAAATGTTCTCATTATTTAAAATGTCCCTCTGAGAGAACCCTTAGAGGGTCTGTGTAGGACCCTACAACAACCCCCCCAAAGGAACGGGAATATTGAACTCCTAATAGGTTCTAGATATTAAATACTAATATATACAGGTGCATCTCAATAAATTAGAATGTCGTGGAAAAGTTCATTTATTTCAGTAATTCAACTCAAATTGTGAAACTCGTGTATTAAATAAATTCAATGCACACAGACTGAAGTAGTTTAAGTCTTTGGTTCTTTTAATTCTGATGATTTTGGCTCACATTTAACAAAAACCCACCAATTCACTATCTCAACAAATTAGAATACTTCATAAGACCAATAAAAAAACATTTTTAGTGAATTGTTGGCCTTCTGGAAAGTATGTTCATTTACTGTACATGTACTCAATACTTGGTAGGGGCTCCTTTTGCTTTAATTGCTGCCTCAATTCGGCGTGGCATGGAGGTGATCAGTTTTTGGCACTGCTGAGGTGGTATGGAAGCCCAGGTTTCTTTGACAGTGGCCTTCAGCTCATCTGCATTTTTTGGTCTCCTGTTTCTCATTTTCCTCTTGACAATACCCCATAGATTCTCTATGGGGTTCAG